>CM033641.1:163135705-163227556 GCA_019512145.1 Engystomops pustulosus
AGTGCCAGAACCAAAGTACTGACGCATTTAGCATTTATGTTGTACGAGTAGTATGGAGCATAATTTGCTGCGTATTTGTGTTAAATGGGCCCCCTCCCCTTAAAAATACATGACATTTACCCACATTTACACATCACAATTATTTTTTACATGTATACACATTCCTACATTTATACACACAAGGATACGCACATCACATTTAGAACATATACAACAACAATTTACAACACAGATAAACAGCATTATAAATATTTATACACATCCAGAATATACAACACATAGGCAAAGATATACAGCATGCACACACACACATCCAGTATATACAACATACACACACAGATATACACACATATACACATATATACAAACATGTATACAGCATATATACAGCATATACATACAGATATATACACAGATATACAGCATATATAAACACATATATAAACACGGATATACACAGATATACAGCACGTATAGACAAAATATATGCACACATATATATAACATATATACACACATATATAAACAGATATATCAGCATATAAATGGATACACAGCATATATACATAATGATAAACACAGAGTATACACAAACACACATATAAACAGATATATACACAGCATATATACACACAGATAAACACCATATATACACAGCATATATACACACATATATACACAGCACATATACACACATATATACACAGCACATATAAACTATATAAACAAAAAAGAAACGGCAGCACTCCAAACTGTGAGAAAAAAATGGGTGTTTATTCCACCTCCCGCAACGTTTCGGCTATGTCTAGCCTTTGTCAAGCCTGACAAAGGCTAGACATAGCCAAGGAAATCCAAGGCTTTTAAGTGCGCCTTATAGTCCGGAAAATACGGGTAATGTCGGGACTCGGGGCCCAGGAGGTTTCTCCAGTACTCCGGTGGGTCCAGTCCGACACTGGCCACAACCCTGGTGCACAAAAGAAAAAATGTCTGGAAGCTGCCTAAACAATGCTATGAAGATTTGGGAGTGACAGGGTTTAAACTTGATTGCGCATGCGTTTTCTCATAGTGTTAAAAGCTAATTGTGTGTTAGTGTATAAATCTTTTGAAACAACAGAAAAATAGTATGGAACGATGATGAAGACCTGCACTTTGTGTGCTAGATTAAATAATCGGCACCAATGGTACCTGATCTGCCAGGATATATAATACTTTCTGAGCTGGTGGATCTTTGACAATAGAACTATAGCCTGCCCCAGTTTGTGGTGAGGTTCGGTAAATTCAACTGTCCCAATTGTACAAGGCATAATACAGTAACATTGGTGCCGACATTTTTTCGACTTTCTGATGTTGCTTAAGGTTCAATTGTCAATGCATAAAGAAGCGCATATTATTTACATCCTCAACAAGACAACTTTAAACAGATACATTAGATGTTAACATTTTTAGAGAGAGTTAAATGAGGGCATTATAGTCTGTCCCTTAGAGGGCAGTGGAGTCACATCTTAATGGACAGAGTCTGGAAAATCCTCAAGAGAAGTGATAACAATAAATAAATAATAATAGGTTTTTTAATCCCTTCGGATGTGTACTGTGTTTCCCCGAGAAAATAAGACAGTGGGGCACATTTAATTACTGTCCACTCGCGATCCTGATACAGTACGTCTGACGATCATGGATGTGCCGCGACGCACTACGAGTGTGCGCCGGACATTCTGCATGTTGTAGCTCCGCTCAGGTCTGCCGGAGTTCACCTTCTTCCGGTGTATATGAGGATGGCTTGCGAGACACAATTTAAATGTTAATACAGCGGCTTAGTCCGCCCCCTGATGTGCGCCCTTGAAGCTGGCGCGATGCGCCAAAATCCGATCGCATGCGCCAAAAAACCTTGGTAAATGCGTGCAAAATGGAAATGTCAGATAT
The DNA here is from genome assembly GCA_019512145.1 of Engystomops pustulosus. Classification (NCBI taxonomy): domain Eukaryota; kingdom Metazoa; phylum Chordata; class Amphibia; order Anura; family Leptodactylidae; genus Engystomops; species Engystomops pustulosus. The sequence goes on from CM033641.1 coordinate 163,137,626, forward strand.
CGACGATAGTGCGGTCGCGGACCTAGTAAATAAGCCCCAGTGTCTTATATAAATTTTGCTCTTAAAGAGGCACTAGGTTATTTTTCAGGAGATGGTTTATTTTTCCTGAACAAGATAACATTTCAAAAAAATCAATTCTCAAATCTTATAAACTCTTTAAAAATATTTATTGCGACTTCTTGAGACTCTATTTCTATTTGCCCCATCTCTCATGTTTAGCAGCTTCTTAAATTAGCCCTTTCAGTCGGCACTTCTTGTCCGGGGTAGCTGCTGTATCACAATGAGCGCAAACATCAGTGATTTATCCCATGAATTCTCGACGCTCACACACCTTAAAAATACAATGATACTAATACTAATGTAGGGTTGTGTAAGGATTGCTATTAAAATGATCTAACATTAGACAGTGCAGTGTACTATATAAATACAGTGCCAGAACCAATCATTACTGCAGCATTTATGCATTTATGTTGTACGAGTAGTATGGAGCATAATTTGCTGCTGTATTTGTGTAATGAGGCCCCCTTCCCCTTAAAAATACATGCAATTTACACACACATTTACACAATCACAATTATTTTTACATGTATACACATTCCTACATTTATACACACAAGTATACGCACATCACATTTAGAACATATACAACAACAATTTACAACACAGATAAACAGCATTATATATATATTATATACACATCCAGAATATACAACACATAGGCACAGATATACAGCATGCACACACACAACCAGAATATACAACATACACACACATATATACACAGATATACACAGATATATACACAGATAGATATACAGCATATATACACAGATATACACACATATATACACAGATATACACACATATATACACAGATATACAGCGATATACAGCATATATACACAGATATACGCACATGTATACAGCATATATACAGCATATACATACAGATATATACACAGATATACAGCATATATACACACATATATAAACACGGATATACACAGATATTAAGAACATGGAAAAAGTTTAGTACAGCTCACCCATGCATTATGGCAGAGATCTGCTGCATCCAGTGTGAACGGTGCCCGAGATCCAGAGGGTAAATATCCTGTGTCGGTTCAGGTGAACTTGATATTGAAGATTAGGAGATCCAGCACTCGTTAGTGAAAAGTAAAAAAATCCATTTTCTTTATTAGAACTTCATTAAAAAAATAGAGGAAACTCATATGTGCCCTGCAGTCAGGGGAGGTACCCGGGGATGACACATTATCAAAGTATAATTCGTCTGTCCAGCCTACTGAGTATGTGTAACTCAATGTCGGGACTCGGGGCCCACCGGAGGTTTCTCCGGTACTCCGGTGGGCCAGTCCGACACTGGCCACAACCCTGGTGCACAAACTGAAAAATGTCTGGAAAGCTGGCCTAAACAATGCTATGAAGATTTGGGAGTTGACAGGGGTTAAACTTGATATGCAGGCATGCGTTTTCTCATAGTGTTAAAAGCTAATTCTGTGTGTTAGTGTATAAATCTTTTTGAAACTAACAGAAAAATAGTATGGAACTGATGCATGAAGACCTGCACTTTGTGTGCTAGATTAAATAATCGGCACCACTGGTACCTGATCTGCCAGGAATATTAATACTTTCTGAGCTGGTGGATCTTTGACAATAGAACTATAGCCTGCCCCAGTTTTGTGGTGCAGGTTTCGGTAAATTCAACTGTCCCAATTTGTACAAGGCATAATACAGTACATTGGTGCCGACATTTTTTCGACTTTCTGATGTTGCTTTAAGGTTCAATTGTCAATGCATAAAGAAGCGCATATTATTTACATCCTCACACAAGATCAACTTTAAACAGATACATTAGATGTTACATTTTATAGAGAGAGTTAAATGAGGGCATTAGTCTGTCCCTTAGAGGGCAGTGGAGTCACATCTTAATGGCAGAGAGTCTGGAACAATCCTCAAGAGAAGTGATAACAATAAATAAATAATAATAGGTTTTTTAATCCCTTCGGATGTTTGTACTGTGTTTCCCCGAGAAAATAAGACAGTGGGGCACATTTACTTACCTGTCCACTTCGCGATCCCTGATACAGTACGTCTGACGATCATGGATTGTGCCGCGACGCACTACGAGTGTGCGCCGGACATCCTGCATGTGTAGCTCCCGCTCAGGTCTGCCGGAGTTCACCTTCTTCTTCCCGGTGTATATGAGTGCATGGCTTGCGACACAATTTAAATGTTAAATCCCGCGCTTAGTCCGCCCCCCCTGATTTGTGCCGCTTGAAAGCTGGCGCCGATGCGCCAAAATCCGATCGCATGCGCCAAAAAACCTTGGTAAATGCCGTGCAAAATGGAAATCGTCAGAATATCCGACGATAGTGCGGTCCGCGGACCCTTAGTAAATAAGCCCCAGTGTCTTATATAAATTTTTGCTCTTAAAGAGGCACTAGGTCTTATTTTCAGGAGATGGTTTATTTTTTCCTGAACAAGAATTCACATTTCAAAAAAATCTACTTCTCTAACATCCTTATAACTCTTCAAAAATATTTCTTGCTGACTTTCTTGAGACTCTATTTCTATTGGCCCCCATCTCTCATGTTTCCTTAAATTAGCCCTTCTAGCCGGCACTTCTTGTCCGGGTAGCTGCTTGTATCACATTTGCAGCGCAACACTCAGTGATTTTATCCCATGAATTCTTCGCCCATGTCACAACCTCTTACAGTATCTACATGATCTACTAATACTAATGTAGGGTGTGTCAGGCTTGCAGGCGTGGATCCTCTAGACAACTGCAGACGATGACGTAAGCCATTACCTGGGACTGGAGTCTAAGTGGTACCCGGTTTTCACCAGAGCCCGCGGCAAGGCGGGTTAGACAAGCTGCGGCGTGGTACCACCAGGTCGTTCCTCAGGCGTAACTTGTCTGCAGTGGCGGCCAAGGTAGAAGTACAGAGACGGCAGACAATCTCGTGGTCAAAGTCCAGGCACAATGTCAGGGCAGGCGGCAGAGATGCAACGTCAGAGACTGGTCCGGGGTCAGCAACAGGAGGTCCAAGCAGAAGGGTACGGGAACACAGCACACAGGACAGCAACACGGAGGAACACTGGTACACGGGAACACGGAGGGAGCATGGAACGCAGGAGACACTAGAACGCAGGCAAATCGCAACAGAGCTTTCTCTAAGGCTGTGAGGCACAAAGATCCGGCAAGAGTGTAAGGAAGCCCCCCCCCCCTCCGGCCTCATCCTCTTCTTTGGTTGTAAAAATCTCTGTAGTAGATCATGGTCAAGGATGTTGTCTTCAGGCTCCCAAGATCTCTCCTCAGGCCGGAACCCCATCCAGTCAACCAAGAAGAACCGCTTACCCTTTACTGTCTTCATGTCGAGGATCTCCTTTACCTCATAAATATCTGAGGAGTCAGCCACCGGAGCAGGAGGAGGTACTTGCCGGGAGAAGCGGTTCAGAATAACAGGCCTGAGTAGAGAGACATGGAAGGAGTTCGGGATACGCATGGTGGAAGGAAGGCACAGCTTGTAAGACACCGGATTTATGCGAGATATAACCTCGAAAGGACCTAAGAACCGTGGACAATCATAAAATCATAACCATTTTAAATATAGCCACATCCCAAAATGTGAGATCTATCAAAATATAATAATGGTTATTACCGGCATTAAACCCCATAACGGAATATAGTGTTCAAATTCGAAAATGCTACTTTTTCACCATTTTTTAAATTTAATAAAAATGGATCAATAGGCTGCACAGACCTCAAAATGGTAGCATTGAAGACGTAATCTCATATTGCTAAAAATTTCACCACACACAGCTCCGTACACCGAAGTATGAAACAGTTATTAGCGCCAGAAGAGGGCAAAATGCTAAACTTTTTTCTTACAGGGGGATTTAATTTTTGTAAATTTATTCAAACATTATAAAACATTATAAACATTATAAAACCTATATAAATTTGGTATCCCCATGATTGTACTGACCCTAAGAATAAAGTAGACATGTCATTTGAGGTGCACAGTTAAAGCCGTAAAATCCAAGCACACAAGAAAATGGCGCAAATGCATTTTCTCACCAATTTAACAGCATTTGGAATTTTTTTCCCACTTCCCAGTACACGGCACAGAATATAAAATAATGTCACTATGAATTGCAATTTGTTACATAGAAAACAAGCACTCACACAGTTTTTTACATGGAAACATTTTTTATTATAGATTTTTGAAGGTGGGGAGTGAAAAATGAAAATGCAAAAACTAAAAAGGGTCTGGTTATTAAGGGGTTAAAAGTGTATTCTGGAAATTCAAGTTATGATTTAGCCACAGGATAGTGGTACAACCATACTTCTAATTAAATAGAGAAACGGTTTGTACAAGTTTTTCTGCTTCATTCGTTCTCTATGGGACTGCCAGTTAAAGGGCACATTCACACGTCGCGTTTTGAAATGCAATACAAGAGCAAGAGAGAGGAGAATTGCCTCATTACATTGCCATTAACATTTGCATTTACAAAATGTTAATGCAATAAGTTAGTAGTGTGTTAACAAAATGTAAACATTAATATGGTACATGTGCACAGCACCTGCCAGTGTAGTGCCGTCCTGCGTGTCCCCGGCCAGCTCCACAGAGGGCACTGACAGCCCATGTAGTCAACCAAGAAGAACCGCTTACCCTTTACTGTCTTCATGTCGAGGATCTCCTTTACCTCATAAATATCCGAGGAGTCAGCCACCGGAGCAGGAGGAAGTACTTGCCGGGAGAAGCGGTTCAGAATAACAGGCTTGAGTAGAGAGACATGGAAGGAGTTCGGGATGCGCATGGTGGAAGGAAGGCGCAGCTTGTAAGACACCGGATTTATGCGGGATATAACCTCGAAAGGACCTAAGAACCATGGACCAAGCTTGTATCCAGGAATCTTTAACCGGATGTATCTAGCTGACAACCAGACCTTGTCCCCAGGAGAAAAAACAGGAGGTGGCCTGCGTTTCTTATCCGCTTGGAGCTTGGTACGGACGGAAGCCTGCTTCAACGAAAGGCGAGTCTGCTCCCAAATGGTCTTAAGGTCTCGTACCAACTCGTCGACAGCAGGAACCTCCGTGGACACAGGCAGAGGGAGAGGAGGACATGGATGTTGCCCATAAACAATGAAGAAGGGAGTAGAACCAGAAGTCCAGGGAGTTGTAGGAGAACTCCTCCCATGGCAACAAGGCAGACCAGTCATCTTGGCGGGCCGAGACGAAATGCCGAAGGTAGCAGCCTAGGATTTGATTGACTCTCTAAACCTGTCCATTCGACTGAGGATGATATGCAGACGAGAAGTCCAATTTCACCTGGAGATGGTTATACAGGAATCGCTAGAAACGGGAGACAAACTGAACCCCACGGTCCGAAACAATGTGCAATGGGAGTCCATGCAGCCGAAAGATGTGGGAGAAGAAAAGGCTGGCAAGACGCGGAGCAGATGGCAAACCTGGCAAGGAGACAAAATGGGACATTTTCGAGAACCGGTCGGTTACCACCCAGATGACAGTATTCCCCGAAGATGATGGAAGGTCCGTGACAAAGTCCATGGCCACATGAGTCCACGGGCGGCTGGGTATCGGCAACGGCATCAGGAGACCGGCAGGTTTGAGGCGTGATGACTTGTTTCGGGCACAGGAGACGCAGGGATGCCCCCAACCCCCCCAGTAGTACGGCCTGCTGCTGCGCCCCCCGCCGCCCAGAATTCGACGGCCTGCTTCTGCTTGGGGGCTCTGTGCCCCTCCCCCTCCCCCCCATAAGTCCGCCTGCACGTGCGGCTGGCCCTCGCCCCCAGTAAATAGACGGCCTTCTGCTGCCTGCCCCCCATCCCCAAAAGTTTATAGACATCGCTGCCCCACTACCTTCATCACCCCTTTAAACAAACATTAACGCTTGTACTCACCTTTCTGAGCGCCCAATGCATTTCAGTTTCATCACACTATTGTCTCGGTTAGAGTATTCTGCCCCATAACACAACCCTTCTTCTTCCTGTACTGGGGGCAATGAACAGCACTTTTTGGAAAACTATACACCCTTGATAGATTCACGTAGGGGTGGAGTTATAAGAGGCGATTGTTTTTTTCTCAAATGTGCCATTTTAGTGCCGAAATATCTTTTGGCGGCCCACTCATGCCCCTTAGACGACCCCCCAAAAATCTTCGGCGCGTTGTCCGGAAACTCCAGCAACAGCAAATCTCCATATGATGGCATACTCTACAGGCTGGGCACAAACAGGCAGGAGCGAGAAGGGAAGGAGCCGATTTTAGCTTTTGGAGCTCCAGTTTCACTAGGTTTGGATTTGGAAGTTCCATGTCATGTCAGCAGAGCCGCGGAGTACCACTACAATAGACCCCCCCAAGAAGTGACAGCATATTTGACTTATCTTGTGTGCCCACGCTCCTGCCACTGAGACAAATGCCCCCCAAATAATCATATGCAGGTTCTCCGACGGGTAAGGCAATTATCTTCATTTGTGGCAATAATCTACAGGCTGGAACAGCATGTTTAGAAGGGAGGTGCCTACCTGGGCATGTACTCCTTTGGGGTAAAATCTAAGTGTTCCTAGGCTTTTTGGGGGCATGTTTCACATGGCGTAAATGGTGTCCTTCCAATTGCCCTTTTTTGGAACCGCTCCCGCACCTTTTTGTGTCCTTCCTTCTTGGAAGTTTGTGGGAACTCTTCTCCTGAACTTGCAACCCTTGGCCACATACTGTTTTGTGCTTACTTCAAGAATGCTGGCACCTGGGTCCCCCCCTTCACTGTTCTCCCGAAAGAAATAGCTTACTGTGACACCGTTTTGTAAAATACCCGAAAAGTCCCCTCTGGCCTGCACCTGGATTAAACCATAAGCATTATAAGGCACCAGTGCTAGCTCGAATGATTGCAAACGGCACTTCTTGTACTACACCCTTCTTAACACCTGGGTCCGACAACGTCAAACCCCTCCTGTTACCTATTGTAGTCCAAACTATGCATACAGGTCCTGGGAGGTTTCTGACTACTGGGTGGCCAATGTATTGTTGTTTTACAGGACCTTCTCTTCTTGTCCTGTTATTAATACCCAATATAAGTCCGCATGCAAATTGCCCTGCACTTGTGCCTTGTAAGTTTTTGCCCAAGCAACAACTTAGGGAGACCTTCTCTGATTTCCGATTCCACGTCCAGTGCTACGTCCCCGATTCATTGTACAACAGATTATATGGCACCACCGCATAATAACTTTTTGGAAGAATTCTTAAAGAGGATTTTCTGGTATTTCATTATGGCCATAGGCATTTAGCAACCTATCTCCTTCACGTTACACGCCCCCTATGCTTGCTGATGATGATAGTAGTTGCTCAGTCCGCATATTGTAAAAGGGGAGATTCTGCATTTTCTAAGACGACTGTTGTGTCTTGTTTGTGCTGATGTCCCGATAACTGGGGAGCAATCAGAGGTTAATCTGACTATCACTTGCAGATGACCCAGATAAAAATCTCTTACATTATAATCCACAAATTATACACTGACTACAGATGACAAAGTTAATTTCCTAGCACTTCTAGATTGGTGAGGACATACAACTATACGAGTATAGAAATCAATCACAAAATCACCTTCAATTCCCCTTTCAATCAAACCTTGATTTTGACACACAATTAAAGGCGTTGCTCAGTTCAGAGACTTTAATCTCTTTCATTCAAACCGTGCCTCGCTCCTATTGTTCCTATGACTATTTGGTCTCTGTAATGTAAGTAGTTATTTCCCCCAGAATTCCTAACCCTTTAATCTTTCGCCACGAGCTGTGACGGCTCGGCTATGATCTGAGCTGAACCAGCATCGGAACACGGGGTGCAGGCCTGTAACTATAGCCGGCACCCTTGTAACACCCTCGATCGTAGTGGCTCCGATCGCTGCTATGGAAGTGCTTGGGGTCTGATCCTAATTTGGACCTCAATCACTGCCAGTAGATGGCGTCTTTGACTCATCTTAACTGCAGAGTGCCAGCCTTCAAGTGCATAGCTGACCTGCTAAACCGTCAAATACATGAGTATTGCAGAGTATTCTCAATGAACAAGCAATCAGATATTGCTTCATGTCCCCATGGTGGAAAAGTGAAAAGTAAAAAAAAATGTTTTCATAAAAAAAAAGCAGTAATACATCAATAAATGCCCATAAGCAAAAACAAAGCCATCAACCATTTCCGTAGCCAATAAAGTAAAAATTGTATGCCACTTGGAATATGCAATCCCCACATTAATTTTTTGAACAATTTAGTAAAAATGTAAGAAATATATGCAGTCTGGTATCCCATAATCGTATCAACCCATAGTATAAAGATAACATGATTGTTAGGCTAAACCGGTGAACACCAAAACCAAAAAAAAAAAAGTCAAAAAATCCAGTACAGAATTGATGCTTTTCTACTCCTGCTGCCCTCAAAACGAGTTTCTAAATTTTCAAACCTAGTGATAAAACCAACTAAAAATGCGACACTGGAAAAGCCAATCTCATCCCGCAAAAAAATGGCAGTCCATGGCCCCATAACGAAAAAGCGAACATTTTATAGCCACAATAGGATGAAAACGAGAAAACTCAAATCTGACAGGGCGCTCCTTGTCCCTTCGTCCTCGCGTGCAACCCATAAACAGGTACTTCCACCTGTGGTGGGTCTCTGTACTTGGGGTTTTCTATTTTTAAATTCTTTTGGATAATGTAGAATGTTAGGGGCTAAATGAACGTATACCGCACAATTTTACCATTTCTAAATTTCACCTCCATTTTTGATTCATTACTAGAAATATCTCAATGGTTAAACAATTCTTCCAAGCTGTTTGATAGTTTGGAGGTGCACATTTGAAAATGGGTTATTTATATAGGGCAGTGATTGGCGAAACCTATGCGCACTGGTGCCAGTAGTGGCACTCGGACCCTTTCTTGTGGGCACTCAGGCCATCAGCCCAGGGACAGAGTCACAAGACAGTTAAAATCCATTGACTGTTTGGAACGCTAGAAACTGGAGAAAGGTGTTGCAGAAGTGCATTCTCCTTTGGAGGTCCTCCTGCGGGACCCAACCAATTCTTTCGAAACAGAGAGACCCTCGGGAGAGGAGCTACAATGATAGAACTGATTGCCCACTTAGTTTCAACTGTATGTGACCTCAAAGGGGCCGATACAATTAAAGAAAGTGGATATAACGGGTAGCATAAGTTAATGCTTAACCCTCTAGGCGCACCAGTGACGTTATAGTTACGTCCCCGGCGGCTACATACTTAGGCGCACGTGGGACATCGTATAAACCGTCCTTGCTAATCATCACAAGTGAACAGCCTGCGCTAACACCGCGATCGGTAGCCGACTGACCGGATCGCGGGTGTTAAACCCCCTTACAACGCCACTGGGTCAAGCATCGACTCAGCCGCGCGTTTTTGTTGTGTGTTTTGTGCTATGGACTCGGATCCCCCGGCGCCGCTTACGGGGGGTCCAAATAGTAAATTGTAAGCAGGTATTGAATGTTGAACCAGCGATCAGACCAACACTGGTTTCAGTTCAATATGGTATAAGTAAAAAAGAAAAAAGAGTGAAGAACACATGAACACTTACACATTATAATAAATACAATAAAAATAGAAGCCGGCCCTAAAATGTCACTTTCACCCCATAAAAAATCAAAACTTTTAATTAAAGTATTAAAAACCAACAAAAACAACAGAAACAAACTGCAATATTTGTTATTGCCGCTTTCGATAACAATCTGTATAATACTAATACAGATCGTTACTGTAGAACCGCCGCACGGGTGGGTAAACGCCCGGAGAAAAAAAAAAAAAAAAAAAAAAGCGGACAGAAAGAAAAAAAAAAAAATAAAAAACGAAATTTGTGAAAACAAAGACATTGTTTTAATATACCCTATAAAAAAATGCTCTAGAAAAGTGATTTAAAAAAATGTGTTAGCACTCTAACAAGAAGACCCAGAAAAGAACAATCCTTCTCGTCTCAGCAAAAAAGAAGCCCCTTTGTTAAAGTTGTTGAGACGCGAGGAAAAATATGTAATAGGAGAGAACGAAAAATAAAAAAGTTATGCATATGAAAGAGGGAGCGGTTTGCTTTATTTTGTACTGAGGTAGAGTATGTAAAAACAACATTTTTGCCAAATTGACTTTTTTTTCGGTACAAATTGGGAAAAACAAAAAAAAAAAAAAAAAGAAAAAAAAAACAAAAAAAAAAAAAAAAAAAAAATAAACAAGAAAAACATATAAATGCTATTTAATTATAATGGTTCCTTTTTGTAACTCGTGGCCGACCCTAGAATAAAAATATACTATTTTTATCGGTTAGTTGTACGACCAAAAAAAAAAAACATAAAATTTTCCTAAAATTGCTGATCTTTCATTCCTCCATCAACAAAGAGTTAGTAATAAAATCTCAACCAATTAGCTAAGAGCTTGCCCCAAAATTACCTACCCAGAAAAGTGCATCTCATGTGGCAAAAGAAATAAGCCCCTATAGGTCACACATTTTCAATAAAAAGAAAAAAAACAATTATTGCTGTACATTGTGACGCTGCAGATCTGCTCTGCATGGCGCGTCCTCTCTTCTATCCCGGAACGTGCGCCCATACAGCAGTTGTTACCACCACATTAATAGGCTTCAGTGACTTTTTGACTCAAACTTTGTTGGCAGGGGCTTTTTTTCAGTTATATCCATTGGTATGTTAATTCCACCAAATGAGTGTATGGTGAACAAAAATATTACAATTTGCAGACTGCACCTAAACCATTTTGTTTATAACCCCTATAAAAACACCTAAAGGCTTAATACCAAACTTCTAAAGAGTGTTTTCATACGTTGAGGGGTGTAGTTTCCATAATGGGTAATTTATGAGGTGGGGCTATTATTTAGTGCCTCTCAGTGTCCAATTTCGTCAATACGGGGGTTTGTGGTGATTTTTACAAAAAATGTGGAAAATGATACCTAAATCTTTACTTACCTCATAACATCTAGTAAAATATGGTGAATCTTAAAAAACCATGCCAGACACGAAAGCAGCACATTTGGGAAATGGTAATATGAATTTATTGGAGCTAGACTTCTGCATCAAAAGTAGAGAAATTTGAGAAATGTGATAAAATAAAGATTTTTCAGATTTTTTTCAAATTTATTTTTTTTTCATAACTAAACGCCAAAGATTTCAATCCAAATTTTAAACTAATTTGAAGTGACAATGTGTCACGAGAAACAACTCGTCAAAATCACTCGGTATCTCAGAGTTCCCAAAATCTAAATACCACTTATAGTGCACATGCCCGATTGAAAAATGGGGGGCACACGTCCTTAAAGGAAAGCCGTCCACCACGCTCATGATGAATCATACAAGCACACAACCTGTAGGCTATTTAATACTGATGCCGACACAACTTTGGGTTGGCCCAGGCGATTTTTAGTTTAGCTAAAAAAACGCTTTAACTCATAAATGTAAATAGCCCTTTCCAGTGCTACCCAACTACGTCATCAGCCCTGCCGTCGATGCCTGTCCTATTGTTATTTATTCATGCACTCAGTCTTCATGGCTTTCGGCACCTGAAGGGGGGCAGGCAGGTAGAAAGAGGAGGGGGAGTAATCGTGAATAATTAACAAATTGGAAGGCATAGACTGGGGGCTGATTGATGTAGGGGTAGACCGGGAGGCTAATTACATATGGGAGTTAAATCTTTTTTAGCTGAAACTAAAAATTGAGCTGATACTACCAAGTATGTGCCGGCATCAGTATTACATACCTACAGTGTGGGTGGGCTTGCAATGATTTTCATCATGTGAGCAGTGGTAGGTTTTCCTTTAGGCCAAAAGAAGGCTGTAGTGACGTAGGGTTTAAAAGGACATTGACATATCAGGGTAAATAAGTGGGTTTGGTTGTGTTTTGTGGCACTCTGTCCTCAAAAGGTTCGCCATCATGATTATAGGGGGTTTTGATGGCTAATAATTAAAAACTTCACTTCAAAACAACTATTTATCTGCCAAAGAGTAAAACTGAAAATACGGAAAATCGCTCATTCAATTTGTAACCGCCACGACATCAAATTATCCAGACATTTCACAATGATGAAACTGTAAGTAGACTATATGGGCAAGTAGGTGTTTCATCGAATCTTATTTTAGGTGGTAAATCTATCAAACTGAAAATGTAATGATTTTGAATATTCAAAAAAAGTGAAATTTTTCAAAAAATTCTGCATTTTTTTTTAAGGTTTTGAGTTATTTTCCAAAAAAGGGTATCAGGGCCAACATTTACCCTAAAATGAAGTACCACAAGTCAATGTGGGGAAAAAGAAAAAAAAACAATCTCACGTTGCTTTGATAAAGTAAACAGTGTTCAAAAGTATAACCATGTAAAAGCGGACCCAATTCTGAATCCATAAAAAGAGGGGCTGGCCTTAAGCTGTAAATGGCTTACATCCGAAGGGTGTTAATTATAGTACTGTATGATGGCGACTGTACAGAGAGTAGTATTAGTATATTTCAGCAAACTATGTAGTTCTTTGTACAATTAATTTATTACTCATTTTTTTAAATGCTTTCTGGTTTCCACATAGTTTTCTAAAGATCTTTGGCTTGCTTTCAACTGGAATGGGAATTGATTTTCAATTTCATGCGGTTAACCCTTACAGGACTACTTTTTGAATGCCCAATTCCACATGCCCAGTTTTTTAAATGCCAATTCAAAAGTGATTAGTTTTTCATTACATATTTGGAAACAATCTTTTCTAATCTTTTTGGGGCACACGATTAATTTTCTGTGGCGTACCAAGATAGACAAGTAACTTTAATTTTGTATATCTTAGGTTGTAAAAAATAGGGACAGATCCAGACACACTTTCACAATACTAACCCCTCTGCTTGTATTGGGCTCAATGGTACCGGATCTTGCACTGCAACCATTGACAAATCAGACTAAAGCCCTGACCCTGAAAATTCTGTTTCTAAAGTCGTCTTAGGATCCTGGATGATAAGGTCAGATGCCCAAATGTTTAGGCAATCTAATTATATTCAAATGACACGGTGATGTATTGTAATATATATATTGCATACGTATTGTCATGGGTGGAAGTAAAGTTACCTTTTATTGATAAGGTAGAACTATGATAATAATTAGCAAGAAATTTAATATCAAGTTCCTATTGTTGAGATATGCACTAACGTTGATTCAAAGCATATCCCTCTCCACCACCCATCCACCGCCGTATAATGCATACATACCACCAACATCCTTGACAGCCTTAGTACTTTCAATCTCCCATCTCTCACATCTCTCTGAAATTTGATTCTAAGGCCAAGTAACAAACTTGTCTCGTATATCCCTGGTGTCACTATGATTTATGGTAGTGTGGTAGCATAGTGGTGGCCCTAGGAGAACAACGGTATGCCTCTGTCACTGTCCGGGACTGAAGGGGATGTGCATCTGGGGGCGTCTTGCACTATATTGTTACAATGAAAAATCTCACTAGGGGCCCATGACCAGTATGTCCTTCTTTTGTACCGTGCAGCATAGTAAAGAAATTTTGTCCTTGTTCGTTGTGATGGAATTGTTTATTCTCTCTGCTGCAGTGATTTTTACAGAGTCGTGTTCTTCTATTCAGGGAAGTATGGATTCAGAATTCCGCACCTCCTTCTATCCTTATGTCCCCGAACTGTTTCTTTCTCTGTTTTCACTGGGCAAGGAGTTGCGAAATTCGAGTAAAGAAAAGCAGTCTTTTTACTAAAATGCCAGCTGACTGAAAGGTTAACAGAGTCGTCCACCATGTGTACACCATTACATGCTATTTTTTTTTTATTTTATTGATCAAATGTATTTATTTTTTTATTCTGCAGTGACATTGGCACACAAAATGAAGGAATTTCAAAACGCCCAGTAAGATATTGCACTGATCTGTATATTTGTTTAGGTAGCCCTTATATTTACAGTGTTTTATAGGGGACTGGTACTGTAAGTATAAATGTATACAGAGTTATGACTTTAAACCATCGACCCCAACCTGACTCCAGCGAATGGTAAGCCCAACTTCAGGTCCTGGTTTTTCTGGTCACTGTTTAGTGCTTGAGATAAATACGGGGCCATTCTTTTCCAACTGCCTTATTCCTTCTGTTATCTATAGAAGAGGACTTCCACTATGAAGCATGTACATTAGTGCGCAGAAACATTCCTTTCAAACTAAATAAGGGGGTCAGTGGGAGTGCAAAGCCACACACCGCCAGCAAATGCAGGGACTGTCAATCTATGAGTTGTGGTCGCGCACCCGCTGGAAAACCGTAAAAGTCCACAGACGGATACGCTTGCCTAAAGGCCCGTTCCAACTTGCTTTCATTTGGTTACAGGTAGAGGGCAAGGTAGCGGCTAGTTTTGTCCCTGTCTGCTCTGTGGGCTCCAGTATTTTAAAACCTGCCGTGTGGACCACAGTATTATTATGTTTGCCTAAATGCATATTTGTTTGCGGATGGTATTTATTGCTTTACGTTATCATTTCTGTGGTTATATTGAGGTTATTGCCTGCATAAAAGGTTTTTGATGCAGTCCTGTTAACCCTTTAGTGACCGCGCTCATTTTGCACTTGAGGAGTAAGGCCTACTTTTTTTCAAAATACAGATGTGTACTTTCTGCTAATAATTTAGAATGCTTTAACTACCCCAGGTAGTTTTTGAGATGTTTTTTTTTCGTGACATGTTGACATCATGTGGTGAAAGTATGGTGTGGATATATTGGCATTTCCTTTTGAAAAAAAATTTGCTATATCAAAATGTTCTGGTTTTCTATTCAACTGATAGTTATAAGACTAACATGTAACTCCTAGCTCGGCTTGGTGGTGTGCATCCATTCCCAACATCTTAGATGTAACTCACATGTCTGCATATGCATGGCGCAGAAGTGAAGGAAGTCACCGTTGAGCTTTCATAGGGCCGATTTGATAGATACGAATATGTCAGGTGGAATACGTGTTTGCAGAGCTACTTTTACTGCTACCATTTGGGAAACTCTTCCACTTAAATAATAGTTTTATTGTTAATTGAATGTAATTTCTATTTATTTTTTTTTTTCCTTTCTCCCTATTTTTTATAATTTACACACTCTAGCATATGAAACTGGTGATCATGTTGGATTCATACAAATTGCACTGCATAGCACCGCAGCTATTCCAAGCCGGGTGGCCCAGCAGAACTAGGCTAGCCAACAGATAATAACTCTGCTGCCTAGCCGAAGGCGAACACCTAGTGCTGTACGGAGAATCCTTATGGTGTTTCACTAAGGGTTTTTAAAGTCAGCAAAATGTCATTATGTTTGTAAATGTGTTCTTACCCTGGTCTAAATCCTTAGATCATGAGTAAGAACACGGCAATTTTGAAATTGTTATGAATTTATTATGGTTTGTGTCAGGCCTTGTTATCACTACTGACTGTTCGTTTTTATAACCTGTTAAACATAATCAGTGTTTATTCCTAACACCAACACATATTCAGATTATTAAAAATCTATATAATTTTTCCTACCTTTATTGCATTATAGTGGCACTGGAACTGCCCTGCTGACCTTGTGTTTGACCTACATTCTACCATTATTAACATAGATCAGGATCCAGTGGGCTTCCTAAGGTTAGGTAACTGCAAGCTTCTGTTTGTTTTTGCATCTGAAGATAAAACAAAACCATGTAATTTTTAGGTCACAAAGTCACTAAAATATAGGACAGGATTTTGCGATATGAAACGTTAGCCTTTACTAATAAGGTTAATACTCCACTGACTTGTATATACTGGGGGACTAAAAAATAGTTAATAGAAAAATGAAATCACAAGGCTGTCGCTTTAAGGGAATGGAGAAGTGAGTTTGTACATATGCCAACCTGCACCATTTCATGTATGTAACTGCTGCTTTTAATTGCAGAGCACAGCGCCATGCTTCTAATTCCTACTCTTTATTATAAAATAATTGAGTCATATTCTTTGAGTATCCTTAATATAGAAACAATTTAAAACGAAATTTTCTTTAATATGAATAATAATCATAAATCATTTGTGCCATAAGTGGTTTTTTTTTTTTTCTACGAAAGCTGAAAAGAAAAAAACTGGGTGATGGGCAAAAAAAATGAAAGTGTTTGTTACTGTACTCCCGAGATACTATCCCAATTGTCGCAACCTGTGACCCTGACTGGAATATTTCAAGGGAGGGGTGGGAAGGATCACTGAACCAACGTTCGACCAATTGTGTTCCCTTGGACCAGGGATTATCAAGGGAAGAGTGTGTTATCAGGGGAAGTGATATCCCATGGGGTTTTTAAGAATTTAAGAGCACCATGGTTTGGCTGAAGTGGGCCAGAGATGCCCCCTTCCCCGTAACACTGCCAGTAAGGTGCTGAAGACAGAATGTCGTACTCTGTCTCAGAAGCCAGAACATGGTACAAGTACACTGTTGGGTCTACTTACTAGGGTTGCGGCAGCACTTTTGTCAGATCCGTGCACGTTCTTCATGGCTAACTCGTCTTGCACAGGTTATTTAAGTGTCTGACGCGCAATTGGGTTGCATGCAACCCTTTGTGGCACACGCGCGCTGGCTCCACCAACACATATGGGGCGATTAGATTCGGACGAGCACTGTATTTAAACTTGCAAATTGTCGACACACCCTACGTTAAGGTGCACCACAAAAAAATGGTGAAACTCTGCCGGACCAGTACCAGGAAGCGACACTTCATGATTTACCTGCTTCTAGATAGACAGATCAAATGCACTTTAGTGAACTCTAGTCACTTTGTAATGGTGCTCCTTGTGTTTTTTCTTTGCCACCTCTGCTCTTGCCCTCAAGGGTTCCATAATTTTTGGGAAAAAACCCTTTAAGACATACATTTCAACATTTACCTAAAGATGAATTGACGGGATAACTTTTTCTTCCAGATGTTGGTAAAATGTTCGATATACTTCCGTTTACTGTGATGTTCATATGCGTCTGCTGGTTCCTGGCTGTACATGGATGTTGGACTGGACAGGTTGTTTTTGCTGTGCAATGGCTCAGGTAGGATTAGGTTTTAAGTAGAAAAGAAGTTATCTGATTTTTTGCCGTTGTGCCTGTCTACCTTTTTATATATTGGGCTGGTGGAAATAATTTATCTACATTTTTTTTGATGGCCCAGTTTGTGCACTAGGCTCTTCATCTAACCACCGAACACCATATACTATAGAGTCCTGGAATCATGTGGGGAGTTAGTATGATACTGAATGTTTTATACACCCTGAGGGATGAAACTCGGCCTTTCCGATGTATTCAAAACCACAGCCTAGCTTTCTCAAAGGCTCAAGACAAACTGTTTGAAGAAGGCAAAAACCAATTGATCAGATAGTAATTATGGAATGCAGTGCCTTGCTTAATGAGGTCTTGAAAATGAACAGTCTCCATAAACTAACAGAACTCTAGGCTCTGATCTCATGTTGTCAAGAAGTAAAGACAGAATATTTACCATAATAGAGTGGACTGTGAAAGAAATGGAATTTTCTTTGTTTTGCAATGAAATTCTGCTAATAAAGAGATAATCTATTCCCAGTTTTCACTATTTATCTCACATGTAAAAATATGTCAGATTTGAAAAGAGCATGTTTGGCTGTGACCATATGCTGCTATGCAGGACCATTCCTATTTAGTCTAGTAACTATTGCTCACAGCCGAAAAAAGAACAGTATTATCCTTTTAAGAATAAAAGACTTTGACAGAATAGTCTGTGACAGCAAACACATACATGAAGATAATGTAAATGTAAATACAGTCCCTCCTCCTCCAAAGTGTGGCCACTAAATAAAACACCACACAATAAGGGTGGTTCAACAATCGGGATCACAACAATATAGCACATTATGTACATAATCATAGAATAGTCAAGAAACAGTCGCACAGACTATAGAAATAAAGGGACATATATTTATGTGTGTTAGTAAGCGAACCCCTGCTTCGGTGAAGCAGTCCGGGCTCAGTCCTTCCAGAGCCCAGAAAACTAGAACACAGATTTAGACGCCTGAGTAAGATTATCGAAACGAAATTGGTGTCTTTTTCAGTCAAACACACAAACCGTGGAGGATCTTACACAGACATCAAATCTTCAGCTGAATTGGTGCCTATTTCTCTTCTCAGGTTGGGAAATGTTTGAACTGCAATTTTCAGCATAAGCCAAGAGTTATCACTGGATTAAGTCTGAGTTTGACTGACGGGCCCCCTTTTAATACATGATAGGATATAAATTAATTCCATTGTGATTTTGGCTGATGGGTTTCTTGTTCATTTTGTAAGGTGAATCTACACTGCAGTTTCAAGCCTTTTGCTCTGGCCTCTAACAGTTAGTCTTCAAGATTACCAAATAGAAGTTACAGGTCAACTTTACCATTGTTATGAACCAGAATAAATTCTCTCAAGACTGTTCCAAGTGTTCAATCAAGACCCAGTTTGGCAGACATGTAAAACACATTTTACCACATTGATTGCTACTTGATGTTTATATCCTGAGAACTAGCAATACTGTTTCCTCCTCAGCACCTATACCTATGCTTTTGATTGGTTCTGGATACAAATACTATAAAGGTCTACTTTATAATCTCTCTGGGCCGAACATTAGTCCTTAGAGATTTACTGCAAAAAATCCCAAATCAGACTTTGTCCATCCTTGGAATGGGTTAAATATCTACTGAAGACGAGAGAGAGTAATTTATAATCCCACTTTGGGCTTAGTAATGCCCCAGTGATTTTCCAACTATGTGAAATAATCTATTGAGCGATTGCATTGTTCATTTTGCTGTTGATTCTATATTACATTTTGATTTTCTTCGCTCAGAGTTTCTTAATTTCTGGGGTAATCATCTGGTCTCCATGAATTTCATAGGATTCTGAAGTCCTATAAAAACGATTCAACTCATCGGGGGAAGAACGTCCTCCGGACAAGATGTGTTTGAGACTTAAAAACTTTTGTATTCCGGACAGACAACGCATGTTTGCATGTGTGTCTCCGCTACTCTGTGAATTGCAATTGCTAAATGCTGTTAAAACGTCATGTGGAATGTGGACTAAAGGGTTAGGTGTGCTCCAGCACCCCTTACCCTCATGCTAAAGTAGGCGGGTGGGGTTGCAGTTTTTGTTCCGGGTCTAACAGGACCCAGGGAGTCAGGAACAGGTCTTCGGGGTTTCAGAGACACCAGTGACCCTAGGGAGTAGGGGAGGTTGCGCTTCATACCTTTTTCTCCCCTCTCCGCTCCTCACACAGCGGAGAAGCGCAAGGCACGGAGGAGCAGAGCTGGAGCTGCCGCTCTATAGATTCGTCGTCACGTAACCGCCGGTCTAAGGGTTACATCGTGCGCGGAGGACAAAGTTGAAGGGGAATGAAAGCCCTATATACAAAGCCTTCAGGAAATAGGCACATTTTTTGTTTTGTTTTTTTTTTAAAGCTTCCTGTGCACTGACTAGAAACTTTAAATGGTTTCCAGCAGGAAAGTTTTAATGTCCCCAAAATAGTGATAATGCGCTTGGGATAATACGCCAATACCGTACTGAATCCGCAAATTCTGAGCAACTCTATAGAGATGCCCACCTGAGCGGCTCGAGGAGGCAGGGGAGTTGGGGTTCAGTTTCGGATTTGAGAGACCGATCATCAGCTACACAGTACCTGACCTGCTATCTACTCTTATACACATGAAAAACTCAGACCTAATCTACACAAGTACCTGACATGCTGTGTTCTCCCACACACATGTAAGAGAACAGATATCAAGCTGCAACAGTACCTGTACATGCTGTGTTCTTCTAATACACATGAGAGATAAAGGATAATCATGACTACACATGTCCTGATATACATATCTACTCCTATCACATGGACGCAGATCTCAGCTACAACAAGTACTGACATGTTGTGTCTCCTATACACCCATGAGAGCGCACTTATCTAAAGTACCTGACTGGATCTCTGATCTCTCATGCACATGAGAGATCACAGTATTCAGCTACACAAGTACCTGACATGCTATATACTTTATAACACATGAAGACACCGACATCATCTACACAGTACATAACCTGCTCTGATCTCCCTATACCAGTGATGGCAACCTTTTAGTCCGAGTGCCCAAACTACACAAAGACCCGACTTATTTATCTCGCAAAATGCCAACACGAAATGTTTTGGTGATTTACTCCTTTCTCGGTCACAGTTTTCAATTGATACAGCCCCTGAGGACACCATAAAGCAGAAAATAGTCCCATGTTGAGCTGTCACTTTAAAAATAGCTCTGTGCACAGGCAAGCCCTTTCTGCCAAGGACTGCAGAAGATACCCTGGCAAGTCATCTCTGGTGATGGCCTGAGTGCCCGCAGAAAGAAGGGCTCCGAGTGCCACCTCTGGCACCAGTGCCTAGGTTGGCCATCACTGCCCATAACACATGAGACACCGCATAGAGTCTAACAAGTACCTACGTAGACTTGATCTCCATAACCATGAGAGAACAGATATCAGTACACAAGTACCTGGACATGTGTGTCTCTATACCCCATGAGAGGCACAACGATCTACACAAAGTACCTATTTGCTCTGATCTCCTATGCACATGAGAGAAAAGATATCGCCTACACAACGTCCTGACATGCTATCTAAGCTTATACAAATGAGGACAACAGATATCAGCTGCCACAGGTACGACACATGCTGTGTTCCCTATACACATGGAGAGACACAGAAACATCATCTACAGCAAGTACCATGACACTGCTGTTTCTCCTATAAAACATGAGACACAGATTATCGCATACACAAGTACCTGAACATGCTTGATCTCCTATACACTAAAGACACAGAATCAGAGTGCACAGGTACCTGACCATGTCTGTGTTTCCTATACACATGAGACACGGATATCAGCTCACAATACCCTGACTGCGTGTTCTTCTTCACATGAGACACGGATATCAGCTCACAAGTTACCTAAATGCTGTGTTTTCCTATACACTGAGACACGGATATCAGCTACACAAGTTACTAACATGCGTGTTCGTCATAACACATGAGGACACGATATCAGCGTACACAGTACCTATACACTGCTAGGGTATTTCCTATACACATGAGAGACACAGATATCCAGCTACAACAGTACCCCTGACTGCTGTGTTTTCTATACATAGAGAGACACAGAATCGCTACACAAATACCAAAAATACCCTGGAGGGAATGACTGTGTTCTCCTATACACATGAGAGGCACAGACATCTTGCTACAACAGTATCTGAGTGCTCTCTAACCTACCCATTTAGTTATCACCTCACTTACTTTAGGGTGCTCGCATCATGCTGGAAAAGGCATTGTTATCACATAATGCTCTTTGACGGTTTAGGAGCAGTTGCTCTTGGAGACATTCTGGTACATTCTTTATAATTACATAATATGTTTTGTAGGCCAACTGTTGAGAGAGCCGATTTCTTTGGGTTGAGAACGCCCACACAGATGGTTCAGGATGCTTTACAGTGCATTAGACAAGACTTGGTTATCGCTCACCTTGTCTTCTCCAAAAAACATGTTTCTAGATGGTTCCAAACAATGTAGTCTTCTTAGAGGGAAAATGACCAGAAAATTTACCCCAGTCACTCAGGTCATGTCACCACTCCCTGTACCTTTTGCAGAATATCAGTCTGTCGCTGGAGTTTTTTCTTTTTTTGAAAGACAGTGGCGTTTTGCTGCCTCCTTGACATCAGGCCATGCCGAAGAGTCTCCCGTCTTCACAGTGCGATGCACTCACAACCCTGCCTCTGCCATTCCTGAGGCAAGCTGCTGCACTGCTGGTAGCCCGACCCGAAGCCGAAACAACTTTTAAGAGACGGTCATGGCGCTCCGGTCCTTCTTCTTGGGACGCCTGGGCGCCTTTTTGTCATCGTGGCACCTCTCTCTTATTCCTTGATGATGCGATAGATGTTGATGTTGACTTTCTAGCTGCGATACTCTTCCCTGTTAGGCCCAATGCTGCAGTGCAATGATGACTGCCACGTGGTTCCATTAGAAATAACCATGGTAACAAGAGAAAACAATGATAGCCAAGCACCAGCCCTCTCTTTGAAAGTGTCCAGTGGTGTGTTCTTACTTAATCAGTGACAAATTGTCTCCTGCCCTGTCCTCATCAACACCCACACCTGTGGTTAATGAGCAACACTGAAAACAATGTTAGCTGTCACTTTTAAGGCAGGCCTGCACTGAAGATGAAATCTGTTTTGGGGGAAAAAAAGTTCATTTTCTTGGCAATATTGACTTGCCAGTTATTGTGTTAACTGTCACTCTGGACAACCTTCTGGAGTATATGCAATTGGGCATTATAAACCTATGCAGTAGACTTTGTAAAATTAACATTTGTATCATTCTCTAAACTTATGGCCATGACTGTAAGCATGTAAGGGGACAATGAAGGATGAGAGGGAAATGGCTTGTTCTAATGACAGTTATGAAATATATATATAGTTTTGGGGGTTAATATGCCTGACAGGTTCTCTTTAAATGATCAATTTCTTCATAGTTGGTAATTTTATTGGACCCCTTCATAACTTGAGTAAACCCGATATTAACCCTTCAGACTTCTGGCCTATTGGGCCTCGAGAGATTCAGCCCTATTTTCAAATCTACCACTTGTCACTAAGTGGTTATAGCGCAGGAACTTTAACATAGCAGGAGATTTTGAGATTGTTTTCATCATGACACTTGTTACTTCAAATTAGTTTTAAAAAGGTTGTATGATATTTTTAGGTATTAGTTTTAATAATGGAGAATCTTTATAGAAATTTTGGCCTAATTCTAAATTATCTTTTGAAGTAAACACATAGTCATAGCATACCCAAGTTAGTTAATACGTCGAGCATTGATCCCAAATGTTGCTTTATGCTGACATGGTTTTTTTAAGATCAACATATTTTACTATATGTATGAGGGCTTGAGGCCTGTTTTTAGAGGACCTTGCTCAACTTTCAATTGATTGTGAGAGGGCTAAATAATAGACAAACTCTAATTGTACCCCATTGTGGAAACTACACTCCTCAACCTTATGAAAAGCATTTCTACACACAGTGTTTAAAACCTTTAGGTGTACATAGGTTTAATTACAAAATGGTGCGCGTTGGGGTTCTAACAAATTTTGAACAAATACATGACACTTTTGAGGTGGAAATTAACATTCATAATGGATTAAATGCAAAAGATCTCCACAAAGTTTGGTACCCAATTCCTCCCCCAGTTTGAAAATAACCTTGTATGTGGGGGTAAACTTGCATATGGGCAACTGGCCAGGCATAATGGAAGGAGTCACAATCAGAGCAGATTTGTATTGTCAAATTGTACGTTGCTATAATTGATTTCATTTTTTGTGTGGCTATATATGGGCTTATTTTTTGCACAGTAAGATTCCACTTTTGTGTACATCATTATGGGGGCATCTATAGTCTATATGAGATTTTATTAACTCTTCTTGGTAAAGGAAGTGAAAATAATGAATTTTCGTCGTAAGCATTTTGCTTTTTTTTTTTTTTAACTCGTTTAGTCGAAACCGTGGTTTGTTGTGTTCTACCGAAATATATTTTTTTTCGTGGCAAAAACAAAAGACTGGGTGAAATATCACATTTATATGGATTTCGTTTAGCGGTTTTAAGACATGTTATTATGCGGGGTCCAATAGATTCTGTGTTAGTTACACCATTGTTTATGTATATCAGTGATACCAATATGTGGGTGTTTTTTTAAGTAGTTTTTGTTTTGTATATCTTAAGAGTGCTTATTGGACATGTGCCTTTATTTGATTTTTTTTTATTCGTTATTTTAATGTTTTAAACCTTTTTTTTTTTTTTTTACTTTCTATAAACTTGGACTTACACCAGCGAAATGCTTTAACATCAGCTGGTTCCAAGTCCAAGGCACCTGCACTAAGTATGTAGTGCAATGTACACTTTGTCTGCATGCAGCACATGCTCAGACAGTTTACTGAGTAATCTGACATTGGGCAAACCCTGGGGCACATGAAGAGACTGTGCTGCCTTAAAAGGATCGATTACCCAGGTAAACTGGATATATAACTGACACCCGCTGCCTTCTAGTAGCCGGCTCCGTTCGTGAGTGGTGCCAGAGGATCTTCCTGGAAGGACATAACTATACGTTCACGCTTGTGGGAAGGGTTTTAATCAGATATTTCCAATTCTGGCACATACCACATACTGTGAAGCCGGAGCCGCCATTGTTTGGTTATACTAGACAGATCCTCCACAGAATTCAGAAAAGCATTGTAGTGTAAGGCTCTTTTCACACCAACATACGCTCACCGTTACCGTATGACCCCGGAAAAGCATACATCCACCTTACTGAGACCTGTGCTGTCTGTTATATGGGGAAATTGGTCGGTCGAAGGTGGTATTAGTGATGCGAGCCACAAAAATCTCCTATTGTCCACAGTATCCCCCAAGCTACCTACTGAATTTTAAACCATTCCTGGCCCCCACCTCCCATCAAAATTGTTTGATACACACATGTGAGCGATCAGGTAAGTGTTTGGCGTCATAACTATAATTCATGTTACTTAAGTTCCATTTAATGTTTCATTTTAAAACCTTTCTGTGGATTAGACTCTCATGATAAAAAAACATTCGTATATAGCGCAGAGTTTGGCACCTATAGTTCTTAAACCAGATAAAGAAGTAGCTATATCCATAAACCTGACCATGATGCATGCCAGTGTGGACTGGTGACACTAGTTAATGTCAGAGTGTTACAGCACTTAATGTGTTTGCTAGCTCTGCCCTGGTGGAATGTGTATCTCTGTTTCCATGGTTAACTCCGCATGTGGTATCAGGTTAGTTGCTATACATTATTTTTGCATACTTTTAAAGAGTTTATCACCCTGTGTTTTATTTGGACAGCTATTATGGTATCGATTAAACAATATGTCACCCAATACTTGAACTCAATTTTGTACATGTGAAAAGAATTATGTCACACTTAGTTAAGCAAACCGTGTGACTTCGCATTTCAATTTTCTTATCCAAAAATATAGATAGAGTCTACGCTAGTGAAATATTATTATGATATGTTAGCACCACCACATTTGCGTCAGTGTGGGTACTTAGATTTTACATTCAAATCACAAAACATTCTCGATTCAACCTATCCCATGTGTGCATTGGTGTTTTCTAACCATCTGATTTTGACACATTCAAGCTGACATTGGGTCATATTTATAAATGTTATACCATGGCTCCCTCCCTAGTATAATCAACTTTTAAAATTAGGGATTGATTGTAATGGCTCTGGCTAATGCACCCAGAGCCGTTTCTGACTCGAGATAGCATTAGTTTAGGCTACATGTCACACGGACGGATAAAAACGGCCGTATACTACATTTTTTTAACGGTTACATCGGCCACATTCATTTCAATGGACAATACTTCCAACCATTATATGGCCGTTTTTGACACTGGAGTTGTACGGACCGTTATACTGGCCAGTATAAAAAACTATAGAGTTCAATGTCCTATTTCTCCGTATTGTCAGTTCTTGTATGCCCTAAAAAGTCTATGGGCTGTATAAAATAGGGTTAAATACGTGCTGCCATTACGGATGGAAAACGGCACGTATTTATACAGAAATACAGCCGTGTAGTATACGGACTGGAGAAATACATGGTCCGTGTGCAGTGCAAGCCTTAGAAGGAGGCCATGTAGGACAAATAGCTCTGGTGTTTGTCCAGAGCTGTTACCATCATCCTCCCCCTCCCCAGATCTTACGCACCCCCACCCCCTCTGCCCTATATCTCATGACAGATGAAGTTCAGCACACAGTGGGAAGTGGAACAGCTAGGCAACAGTTACAGCATGGAGACCCCTGGTTCTACCCAGAAGGCCTCCTGCCATTACCACCATTTTATCAGTTGATTTTTAGAAGGAAGGAGGGCCATGGATCAACAATAATAAAGTACCACAGTCACGGGAGCTGGATCTGGTTATCATGCTTATCATCACTCATCCTTTAACATGAGTGGAGGGTGTGTCTAGGGGATCATGATAAACTTGGCTCAGAGTAAACCGCGCCTGTGCTCAAATTACATAGAATTGTTTATTTATCTCTCCGTATAACGTAATAAGCTGACCCTAGTATCAAGCCAGTAACTATTTTACCTACAAAAATGGGAAAACCTATTGACTTGACATAAGCTGAGGGTGAAATGCATTGTCCAGCCACCTGCCAGTATATAGTTGGCCCACTCCCCAGCCCCCCAGTATTAGTCGACATGACCCATATCCCATAGTGAGAAACACAAATTACCATTAAACCAACTCCTCCCTGCTTTATAACTTGCTTGCCCTTCATACAGGACATTAGTACAATCTGCTCAGATCTCCCATGAATAGGGATAACAATCAAACTTGGTATATCCCCTTTTATGAGCATGCTTAGTTTTTCTTAATACCCCAACCAAACACACCAAACTAGCGGGGATTTTCAGAATTGTCTGAGAGCGAAGCTGATCTTGTTGTCCATGGAGAACCAATAAGACTCAGCTTTCATTTTCCCAAACCGTTATATGAAACTAAAGCTGAGCTCTAATGGTTCTCACTAGCAACTAGAACAGTTTTCCTTAGACACTAAGTACAGCAGTCCCCAGGTTACGTAGAAGTTCTTTAGGTTTGGTTCTCTAGCTTGTCCATTCGGTGTATAGTTATCCAGTCTGGTATTTCTTCATATTAACTCAGGCAAAAAGTTTTTTTGTGTTCAGAAAAAATTGGATTTTCAAATCTGAATTATCATTAAAACTTCATTACAACACCTACATCTGTCATTGCTGCCTGTGCTAAAGTAACATCCACAAGCTTCACACAACGGTCACAAGGGACGAAGAGGTCTGTCTGTAAGCTCGGGAATCGCTTGATGTTACAATCCTGTTACTTTAAATAACTTCCATACCTCACAAATAATCCACATTTCCATGTTGTGTTGCTTGGACTTACATAACAGGCAATCCCCAATTTAATTTATTCTTCTTAATTAGAGTGTAGTACCACTGCTCAAATTTGTTTAGTGTGCTCAACCCAGTGTTAGGGTATCAACACCCAGTAATATAATAAAAAAACAAAAATAGGTTGGCACTACAAAAATGAATTAACATAGTAGCAATATTAACAAAAAGTTAAGCAAAATTTTCTTTTCTGCCAAAGGACTTACATAAAAAAAATGCTAACACTAATTATGCGGTCACATCTCCTAATTGATGTAACCCCTCCCGACATGTGACGTAATAGTATGTCACCATGTCGGGTCCTGTACATGGAGAGGGCCTCACGGGCTGAGCCCTCTCCATAGCCGTAAGTCTTTGCTGCATATTGCAGCAAAGGCTAACCGTTAACACCTGCGATCGTTGCCGCACTGATCGCGGGTGTTTTACTGCCGATCGTCGCCGGCTTCAAAAATATGGTGGCGCATCTTTCTGGATCGTCGCTCCCCATGACTCATCGGGAACGGCGATCCGTCGCCAATGTAAGCTTCGGATCTCACACACATGTAATGTAGAGTATAAAATCCCCATATCCTGCATACTGTTATATGGCAGTAATGATAGGATCATACAAACACCCTAGAAAGTCTGAAAATAGTAAAAATAAAAATAAAAAAAGTAAAAAAAAAATATAATAAAAAAACCTAAAAATTCAACATCACCCCCCCTTTCCCTAGAACGATTAAAATATAAGACACAGTAAAAATCATAAACACATTAGGTATCGCCGCGTCCGAAATGCCCGATCTAATCAAATATGATAACTGTTTTTCACACTGCGTTTAACTCCGTAACGGAAAATCGCGCCCAAAGTAAAAAATGGCACTATTTTGCCATTTAAAAAAAAACTAAAAAAATTCTATAAATTGATAAAAGGTCGATATTCCTAAAATGATACACTGTAACATCATCAAAATCAGCAAAAACGCACCCCCATAGCTCCATACAACAAGTATGAAAAGTATTAGTGCCAGAAGATGGCAAAATCCCCCAATAAATTTTTGTACAGGAGGTTTTAATTTTTTTAAATGTATAAAACATTATAAAACCTAGCTAATTTGTTATCCCCCGTAATCGCAACACCCAAAGAATAAAGTAGACTTGTCTTTGGATGGCGCACAGTGAAATCCGTAAAATCCAAGCCCACAAATATGGCACAAATGCGTTTTTTTACCAATTTCACTGCATTTGGAAATTTTTTTCCCGCTCTGTACATGGAAAAAAAAAGTTACAGATTTTTTGAATTTGAGGAGTGAAAAATGAAACCGCAAAAATGAAAAAGGGCTGCGGCGGGAAGGGGTTCAATCACAAAATTAAATTCATGCCATATATTCCAAAATCGCATGTATAACACTGATTTCTATGATCCAAGATTTCACAGTTTAACCAATAGATGAAGTTAATAGTGGATTGCTATGTGTATAAACAGATAAGCACTTAATTTCATAATACAGCGGTCCCCTACTTAAGAAACACCCCATTAATAGACGACCCCTAGTTACAAACGGACCTCTGGATGTTGGTAATTTTCTGTACTAGCTCTAGGTTACAATGATACAGCTATAAGTCTTCAGAGTGTCTGTATTAAGATTTATTGCTAATCCTGGTTAGTTGACAACCAACATTTTTAAAATCCCATTTCTCACTGAGACCAAAAAAAATTGTCATAGGCTACAATTATAAAATATACGTTCCGACTTGCATACAAATTTAACTTCAAAAACCTACAGACCCTATCTTATACTAACCCGGGGACTGCCTGTATATAAAAAAAAAAACCCTGCAATTTCAAAACATGAGGATCTGTACTATAGTTCATTGTTCAACGTTCTAATTAACCCGTATATCAACATGTAGTACAGTTTATGTAGTCAATCAATTGTAGTACAATTGATATCATAAGTTATTCTCTTCTATCTTATGTAAAAATAATTCCAAATCTATATCTTCATAAAATGACTGTTCAAATTGATTGTATGTATTTGGGTA
Source organism: Engystomops pustulosus (assembly GCA_019512145.1). Classification (NCBI taxonomy): domain Eukaryota; kingdom Metazoa; phylum Chordata; class Amphibia; order Anura; family Leptodactylidae; genus Engystomops; species Engystomops pustulosus. The sequence continues at coordinate 163,166,712 of CM033641.1, forward strand.
AAGTATCCAAAAAGTTGACTTCTGTCAGAGAATAATTGCAGAATTTTGCTGTTTACACCGCTGGTGTCCCTCTCCGTTGTCCCACAAATCAAGTTAACAAGCGGATCATCAGGGAACCTCCTGTCATGTGTGTGGGAACTCCAGTGGCGCACCACAAAAACAAGATATCGGTTCTTGTCCACCTGAATCTTGAATCCGGGTCGGCAGTGTCCTGGCAGTTTCCGTGGCAGGTTATGTAGTTATATTGGTCCTCCCCCAATGAATTTAAATCTTTTCAAAACAATCATTAAGGTGTGTTTTCTATGCACAAATCATATAAATATGTTAACTCATCATTCATAAGTAATATTTCGCCAAGCTAGATGCATAAAAACAACATATATGCGTTTCAGACCATATATATTTCTTTGAAGTAAGTACAGAACATATACCTGGGACTGCCTGTTATTCCAGGAATGCCATTTCCAGAGTTCCTTTAGGAAATGCATACACTCAGGTCAAATATCTAGTGGACTATGATATAGGTAATGTACTTGAATGAAAAAGCATTTGCTGGGTAAAATCTTGAAACCCTACATCCCTGGGTCACGGAGAGCATGGCTGTTCTCTGAGGTTTCAACTGCTGCAAGGAAAATATTTGTCTGTTAATAGCTCTGTCAGGGAACAGCGGCGGTGAGCCAAATAACATTGGTAATTTATGAACCTTTACAGATAATGCTACACTGTCTCAATCCATTCCTAGACTCTATGCTATTGCCTAACTCAGCTGTTCCTCCTGGAACTTGCTGGACCTACTGTCAATCAATGTTACAGTGAGACAGATAACCCTGCATAAAAGTCTATGTCAGGTGGTGAAGCCAAGATAAACGCCAGTGAGCTCCAGATAAGAGCTTATAGCACAAGCCATAGGTGAAACCAGAGCGCAAACTGGGCAATTTTCCCAGGGCCCACTGTCTTAAAGGGGTCCCCTGCATTTGACTTTGGTGGGAAGAGGATGTATTGCTCTTTTAATACCAGTTATTGAATGCCCAGATAAAGATTTTTTATCATCTATCTCTTATGTATATATCGATTTCCTCGCTCTCTCTCTTTCTTTCTCTCTCTCTCTCTCTCTCTCATCCTCTCTCTCCTCGCGCTCTCTTTCTCTCTCTTTCTCATTAAATTTCCTATCTAAATAGCGTCTAACCATTTATCTATATTTTCGTCTATATATCTTCTATCTATCTCCTATTTATTATTTATCCATCTATGTTATTATGTATATTATCATCTATTCTACTCTTGGTTGTACACACCTTCAATCAAGCCCCACACCGGTGTTTGCCCACCGAACGTCGCCAATTGTTCAATAAAGTTCACCTTTCTTTTTGAATCTGGACCACGGAGTGCTTCCCGCTGTTTATATTTCTTAGCTACAAGACCAAGCCAGGTATGGGGCGCTGAACCCATCCTTGTAAGGAGTTTCCTATGATTTGTCCTGACTTTAACTTTACTCTGTTTATAATCTATCTCCCTATCTATGTTCTATGATCTATCTATATATAATCTACTTTGTATTCTCATCTATAAACTCTATTTAATCTATCATACATCAATATTTATCTTCAATTTATCTTCTACATCAATCTACATCTGTCATGTCCTATTAAATTCTCTACAGCCCCATATACAGATTCTCTACCATACTACTGTTGTAAGTACTAAGAAGTGTTATATTTTATTAAAGGCAGCATCTTACTGAATGTGACCCCTGGGGCCCCCTTTTGTTTGCCAAGGGCCCAACTTTGTCTACAACCACCCTGGGTGAAAACTGCAGGCAAACTTCATATGAGATGTCAGAGTCCCGGTCCAGAATTTGGCAGAATACTGATCCCCAATCTGTGAGATGTGTATATACCCAGTTTTGGCCTAAAATAGGAAATCCCCCAAAATAAGCCTTTACAATTTTGCTCAAGCTCAAAATATAAGGCCTCCCCTGAATATAAGACCTAGCGCCAGTTATTGCAGTAGCTACCCAACCACCCCCACACCCTGTCACGGGTGGTCCCGCAACCCATATCGCTGGTCAGGGGCTCACCCTGTGCTCGCAGGCGTGGTGGCAGGCGCGACTCACCTCTCCCTCTCCGGAATCGCTGCCAGGTGCGGCCGCGCACGTCCCCGCTACTAGGGCGCCGGCATCTTCATGAAATTTAAAGGGCCAGTGCACCGCTAATGGTGCACTGGCTAATCACTTGGCCTTTAAAAATCCTGCACCTTTCTACACTGTTGCCGGATCTTTGTGCCTCACAGCCTTAGAGAAAGCTCTGTTGCGATTTGCCTGCGTTCTAGTGTCTCCTGCATTCCATACTCCCTCCGTGTTCCCGTTTACCAGTGTTCCCTCCGTGTTGCTCTCCTGTGTGCTGTGTTCCCGTACCCTTCTGCTTGGACCTCCTGTTGCTGACCCTGGACCATCTCTGAGTTGCATCTTCGGCCGCCCCTGACATTGTGCCTGGACTTTGACCACAGAGTGGTCTGCCGTCTCTTTATTCTACCTTGGCCGCCCTCAGACAAGTCACGCCTGAGAACGACCTGTGTGGTACCCCACGCAGATTGTCTAACCCGCCGTTTGCGGCGGCTCTGGTGAAAACTGGGTACCACTTAGACTCCTGTCCCAGGTGTGGCTTACGTCATCGTCTGCAGTGGTCCAAGATCCGCCATGACCCCGCCGAGTTCCACTCCAGCAAGCCAGACCTCCTACTATTGTGATCCATCAATCCCGGCAGATTGCTGCGCAGCAGTGATCAGCTGGAGGCAGGTCACCGCCATGTTGCAGCAACCGCAACAGGTTCCTGAAGCTTTTCTAGCCACTCCTACTCACTCCGACCTCCCTCTTCACAGCTGTTGAACCCAGAATGCGCTTGTCCATGCCCTGCAAATTGATGTGATCCAAGATTGCAAAGTTTTTTAACTCAGTGCTCCTGCAGCTTATGCCGACCAAGTTTATTTCGGACGGTCGAATATGGCATTTATAATCAGCCTACTCCCCGGGAAAGCTCTTGGCCTGGGCTACACCCCTGTGGGAAAGAAGCGACCCAGTTTGGCTTCTCTCACGGCCTTTTTTGTCTGAATTCAGTCTGTGGTTTGAGGAACAGCTCGGGCCTCCTCCGCCGAGTCGCCTTATTGAACCTGCGCCAGGGAAATTCCTCCATGGATGAGTAATGCGGTCCAGTTTCCGTACTTTTGGCGTCAGAACTTGCCTGGAAGACGCTGCCTGCTGCCGCTTTCAAGAGGGTTTATCATCTCAAGTTAAGGCCGCTCTGGCGCTCGTGAATTACCATCTTCTCTATTGGTCTCATTTCCCAGCCACACCGAATTGGTGTGCGCTTCAGGGAGCGTGCCGAAGAGTCACGTTTTGAGCAACTGCCAGTTCGTCCATGACGCCTTCCTCGCCTGCTCCCTTTTCAAAGAGACCCTTCCAGCACCGTCGCACCACCCGCAGAGGAGCTTTGGAGTGGACAGAGCCAATTGTCACAGCAGGAGCGTATCAAACGACCCCAGGGTCACCTCTGTCTCTATTGCAGCCAGTCCTGAACATTTCTTTCAACTTGCCCACATCCGGGAACGCAGCACCTGGTTCTTGAGAGAAGCGTCCCTAGGTGTAAACATGCTTCTCCATGCCTGTTGATTCCAGGCTTCTCAGCGTTGGCTCCATAACCAGACCCCAGGCCTCCCTTTTTTGGACCTCCGGCTCCTCTGGTATTTCATGGATGCTGCATTGGTTTCCCGGTACCACATTCCAGTGGGTCTCTTGACAACCACTCGTTATTTCTTCGGTTGTGTACAAATTCCTCTCGGACCCAGACGGTACCGCACGGATCTGATACCATGCAATCGGTGCGCTGGAGGAGCGTCTGTCCTTCCTGGTTTGCCACGTTCTACCTCGCCCTTCTGCTGGTCTTCCGTGGTTGCAGTTCCATTCGCCAGTCCTTAATTGAAACGGGGGAGGTTCTACGTTGGGGCCCAGACTGCCATTCTCGTTGCTTGGATGCTCCCACCCTGTGCCTCTCATGCAACTTCGGTGGTGGCCAAGTCTCTGAAGACCTCCATTTGCTACGAGACTTTGACGACGTTTTCTCTGAGAAGCAAGCAGAGGTTCTGTCCTCCACATCGCCCCTATGACTGTCCCATGATTTGCTGCCGGACGTCTCCTCCCGCAGGTCGGGTTTATCCGTTATCTGGCCCGAGACTGAAGCCCTGTCCGCTTACATAAAGGAAAATCTGCAAAAGGGGTTCATCCGTAAGTCTTCTTCTCCCGCTGAGCTGGATTTTTCTTTGTCTCTAGAAGGATGGTTCCCTCCGACCCTGCATAGACTACCGCGGTCTCAACAAAGTTACGGTGAAGAACCCGCTATCCTGCCTCTCATCACCGAACTCTTTGACCGTCTACGAGGTGCCAAGGTTTTACCAGGCTGGATCTGCGAGGATCCCCCCGAATTCGGGAGGGCGACGAGTGGAAGACAGCTTCCAATACTTGTGACGGCATTTTGAGTATTTGGTACTTTTGGTCTCTGTAATGCTCCAACGGTTTCCAGGAGTTTTGTTAATGATTTTTAGAACTGCTCTACTCCTGTGTTATAGTCACTTGGACGACTTTTTGGTGTTTTCTGTCAGATCTTCACCCTCACCAAACCACGTCCGCAGTGTTCTCAGACGCTTAAGGACTAATCATTTATACGCACCAAACTCGATAAGCGTCAACTCCACAGAGCAGTCTTCCTTTTCTGGGATATGTCATTTCTGGCAGGGACCCATAATGGTTCTTCTAAATTGGCAGCCGTACTTCAGTGGCCTCGCCAGTGGGACTTCGTGCTGTTCAAGATTCCTGCTTCGCCAATTACTATAACCAGTGGTGTTCCAACCTTTGTTAGGCTGTGACCCCGCATACCAGTTACTCATGTTGTGCTGACCCCAAACCATGCGCTTTGCCAGTGAAAACACAATAAAATTGGGGCTCCAAAGGCTTTAGGCGACCCCTGTGTTTTGGTCGTTCAAACCCCTGCTGGGGTCACGACCACGGTTGGAACCACTGCTATAGACAGTTTATTCCACCTTCTCTTCACTTGTGGCTCCTATTGTGGCATTGACTAAGAAGAATGCCAAGCTAGACAATGGTCTCCTGCTGCTGAGGAAGCCTTTACTAAGCTAAAATCTGCCTTTGCCTCTGCGCCAGTACTTACAAGACCAGATACGGAGACACCTTTTCAGTTGAGGTTGATGCTCATATCCGTTGGTGCTGGTGCAGTTTACCCGGAAGGGGGCCAAGGGTCGTACCCCCCTTCACCTCGGTTCTTCTTCTCGAAGATATTCTCTCCTGCCGGAAGAATTATTCCATTGCAGATCGGAACTGTTGCCATTAAGCTGGCTTTGAGGTGGCCGCTACTTCTGGAGGGGCTGTCCCCCGTTCACATTTATACTGACCACAAGAACCTCCTGTACGTCCAGACGCTCAGCGACGGAATCTCAGCACCCCGTTGGTGCCCTTTTCTTCTCCCCGATTTGATTTCTTAATCCATTTCCGTCCTGCGGAAAGAACGTAAGGCTGATGCTCCTCTCCCTGGCTTCGGATATGTGGTTGAGAAGACCCTGGTGCCCAGTCCTATTGTTCCTCCGAAACGTCTGGTCCTTGCAGCTCCAGTGGAACTTCGGCACGCTTCACCAGTACAAGTACGTCAGACCTGCCCTTCGTAAAAGGATCCTGACATGGGGACATTGCTCTCGTGTGGCTGGACACCCTTGGGTGCAGCGTTCCATAGCCCTTATTTCCCGTTATTAGTTGGTGGCCAGAAATCTGGCACAAGTGTGCAGGATTTTGTGGGTTTCCAGGGAGTTGTAAGAGAACTCCGCCCATGGCAACAAGGAAGACCAGTCATCTTGGCGGGCCGAGACGAAATGCCGAAGGTGGCAGCCAAGGGTTTGATTGACTCTCTCTACCTGTCCATTCGATTGAGGATGATATGCTGAAGAGAAGTCCAATTTCACCTGGAGATGGTTACACAGGGATCGCCAGAAACGGGAGACAAACTGGACCCCACGGTCCGAAACAATGTGCAATGGGAGTCCATGCAGCCGAAAGATGTGGGAGAAGAACAGGCTGGCAAGACGCGGAGCAGATGGCAAACCTGGCAAGGAGACAAAATGGGACATTTTCGAGAACCGGTCGGTCACCACCCAGATGACAGTATTCCCCGAGGATGATGGCAGGTCAGTGACGAAGTCCATGGCCACATGAGTCCACGGGCGGCTGGGTATCGGCAACGGCATCAGGAGACCGGCAGGTTTGAGGCGTGATGACTTGTTTCGGGCACAGGAGATGCAGGAACCCACAAAATCCTGCACATCTTTGGCCAGATCTGACCACCAATAACAACGGGAAATAAGGGCTATGGAACGCTGCACTCCAGGGTGTCCAGCCACACGAGAGCAATGTCCCCATATCAGGATCCTCTTACGAAGGGCAGGTCTGACGTACGTCTTGCCTGGTGGAAGCTGCCTAAGGTCCACTGGAGCTGCAAGGACCAGACGTTCTGGAGGCACAATATGACTGGGCACAGGGTCTTCTCCAACCACATCCGAAGCACGGAGGAGCATCAGCCTTAACGTTCTTCTCCGCAGGACGGAAATGGATTAAGAAATCAAATCGGGGAGAAGAAAGGACCAACGGGCTGATGAGAATTCAGTGCTGAGCGGTCTGGACGTACAGAGGTTCTTGTGGTCAGTATAAATGTGAACGGGGGACAAGCCCCCTCCAGAAGATAGCGCCAATCTCCAAAGCCAGCTTAATGGCAACAGTTCCCGATTGCAATGAATAATTCTTCTCGGCAGAGAGAATATCTTCGAGAAGAACCCGCAGTGGAAGGTACGACCCTTGGCCCCTTCTGGGAAAACTGCACCAGCACCAACGGAGATAGAGCATCAACCTCAACTGAAAAGGTTCTCCGTATCTGGTCTTGTAAGTACTGGCGCAGAGGCAAAGGCAGATTTTAGCTTAGTAAAGGCTTCCTCAGCAGCAGGAGACCATTGTCTAGGATTGGCATTCTTCTTAGTCAATGCCACAATAGGAGCCACAAGTGAAGAGAAGTGTGGAATAAACTGTCTATAGCAGTGGTTCTCAACCTGTGGGTCGTGACCCCAGCAGGGGTTGAACGACCAAAACACAGGGGTCGCCTAAAGCCTTTGGAGCCCCAATTTTATTGTGTTTTCACTGCAAATCGCATGGTTTGGGGTCACCACAACATGAGTAACTGTATTGCGGGGTCACAGCATAACAAAGGTTGAGAACCCACTGCGTCTATAGTAATTGGCGAAGCCCAGGAATCTCTGAACAGCACGCAGTCCCACTGGGCGAGGCCACTGAAGTACGGCTGCCAATTTAGAAGAATCCATCTGGAGTCCCTTGCCAGAAATGACATATCCCAGAAACGGAAGACTGCTCTGGTGGAGTTGACGCTTATCGAGTTTGGCGTATAAATGATTAGTCCTTAAGCGTCTGAGAACCTGCCGGACGTGGTTTTGGTGAGGGTGAAGATCTGAAGAAAACACCAAAATGTCGTCCAAGTAGACTATAACACAGGAGTAGAGCAGTTCTCTAAAAATATCATTAACAAACTCCTGGAATACCGTTGGAGCATTGCAGAGACCAAAAGGCATTACCAAATACTCAAAATGCCTGTCACAAGTATTGAAAGCTGTCTTCCACTCGTCGCCCTCCCGAATTCGGGAGGGCTCCTCGCAGATCCAGCCTGGTAAACACCTTGGCACCTCGTAGACGGTCAAAGAGTTCGGTGATGAGAGGCAAAGGATAGCGGTTCTTCACCGTAACTTTGTTGAGACCGCGGTAGTCTATGCAGGGTCGGAGGGAACCATCCTTCTTAGAGACAAAGAAAAATCCAGCTCCAGCGGGAGAAGAAGACTTACGGATGAACCCCTTTTGCAGATTTTCCTTTATGTAAGCGGACATGGCTTCAGTCTCGGGCACAGATAACGGATAAACCCGACCTCGTGGAGGAGACGTCCCCGGCAGCAAATCAATGGGACAGTCATAGGGGCGATGTGGAGGCAGAACCTCTGCTTGCTTCTCAGAGAAAACGTCGGCAAAGTCTCGGTAGCAAACTGGAGGGCCCTTCAGAGACTTGGCAACCACAGTAGTTAGGATGAGAGGTACAGGGTGAGGAGCATCCAAGCAACGGGAATGGCAGTCTGGACCCCAATGTAGAACCTCCCCCGTTCTCCAATTAAGGACTGGCGAATGGAACTGCAACCACGGAAGACCTAGCAGGAGGGGCGAGGTAGAGCGTGGCAGAACCAGGAAGGACAGACTCTCCTTATGCAGAGCACCGATTTGCATGGTTATCAGCTCCGTGCGGTACCGTCCTGGGTCCGAGAGAATTTGTCCACTAACCGAAGAAATAACGAGTGGTTTGTCAAGAAGAACCACTGGAATGTGTTACCGGGAAACCAATGCAGCATCCATGAAATTCCCAGAGGAGCCGGAGTCCAAAAAAGCGGAGACCTGGGTCTGGTTACTGGAGCCAACGCTGAGAAGCACTGGAATCAACAGGCATGGAGAAGCACTGTTTACACCTAGGGACGCTTCTCTCAAGAACTCTAGGTGCTGGCGTTTCCCGGATGTTGGGCAAGTTGCAAGGAAATGTTCAGGACTGCTGCAATAGAGACAGAGGTGACCCTGGCGTCTTCTGATACGCTCCTGCTGTGACAATTTGGCTCTGTCCACCTCCAAAGACTCCTCTGCGGGTGGTGCGACTGGTGGCTGGAAGGGTCTTTGAAAAGCTGGAGCTAGGCGAGGAAGGCGTCATGGACGAACTGGCAGTTGCTCAAAACGTGACTCTTCGGCACGCTCCCTGAAGCGCACATCAATTCGGGTGGCTAGGGAAATGAGACCACTAAGAGAAGATGGTAATTCACGAGCGGCCAGAGCGGCCTTAACTTGAGATGATAAACCCTTCTTGAAAGCGGCAGACAAGGCAGCGTCATTCCAGGCAAGTTCTGACGCCAAAGTACGGAACTGGACCGCATACTCTCCCATGGAGGAATTTCCCTGGCGCAGGTTCAATAAGGCAGACTCGGCGGAGGAGGCCCGAGCTGGTTCCTCAAACACAGACCTGAATTCAGACAAAAAGGCCGTGAGAGAAGCCATAACTGGGTCGCTTCTGTCCCACAGGGGTGTAGCCCAGGCCAGAGCTTTCCCGGGGAGTAGGCTGATTATAAATGCCATCTTCGACCGCTCCGAAATAAACTTGGTCGGCATAAGCTGCAGGGAGCACTGAGTTAAAAAACTTCTGCACATCTTAGGATCACCATCATATTTGCAGGGCATGGACAAGCGCATTCTGGGTTCAACAGCTGGAAGAGGAGTCGGAGCTGTAGGAGTGGCTAGAACAGCTTCAGGAACCTGTTGCGGTTGCTGCAACATGGCGGTGACCTGCTCCAGCTGATCACGCTGCGCAGCAATCTGCCGGGATTGATGGATCACAATAGTAGCGAGGTCTGGCTTGCTAGGAGATGGAACCTCGGCGGGATCCATGGCCGGATCTTCTGGACCACTGCAGACGATGACGTAAGCCACTACCTGGGACAGGAGTCTAAGTGGTACCCAGTTTTCACCAGAGCCCGCCGCAAGGCGGGTTAGACAATCTGCGTGTGGTACCACCAGGTCGTTCCTCAGGCGTGACTTGTCTGCAGTGGCGGCCAAGGTAGAAGTACAGAGACGGCAGACAATCTCGTGGTCAAAGTCCAGGCACAATGTCAGGGCAGGCGGCAGAGATGCAACGTCAGAGACTGGTCCAGGGTCAGCAACAGGAGGTCCAAGCAGAAGGGTACGGGAACACAGCACACAGGAGAGCAACACGGAGGAACACTGGTACACGGGAACACGGAGGGAGTATGGAATGCAGGAGACACTAGAACGCAGGCAAATCGCAACAGAGCTTTCTCTAAGGCTGTGAGGCACAAAGATCCGGCAACAGTGTAAGAAAGGTGCAGGATTTTTAAAGGCCAAGTGATTAGCCAGTGCACCAATTAGCGGTGCACTGGCCCTTTAAATTTCCTGAAGATGCCGCGCGCCCTAGTAGGCGGGGACGTGCGCGGCCGAAACCTGGCAGCGATTCCGGAGCAGGGAGAGGTGAGTCGCGCCTGCACCACGCCTGCGAGCACAGGTGAGCCCGTGACCCGCGATATGGGTTGCGGGACCACCCGTGACAGGGTGTGGGGGTAGCTACTGCAATAACTGCCGCTAGGTCTTATATTCAGGGGAGGCCTTATATTTCTGAGCTTGAGCAAAATTGTACAAGGTCTTATTTTTGGGGGATGTCCTATTTTAGGCCAAACTGGGTATATACACATCTCATCAGCTTGTGGATCAGTATTCTGCCAAATTCTGGACCGGGACTCTGACATCTCATATGAAGTTTGCCTGCAGTTTCACCCAGGGCTGGTTTTAGACAAAGTTGGGCCCTTGGCAAAACCAAAAGTGGGGCCCCAGTGGGTCACATTCAGTAAGATGCTGCCTTTAATAAAAATAATAACACTTAGTACTTTACAAACAGTAGTATGGTAAGAGAATCTGTAATATGAGGCTGTAGGAGAATTTAATAGGACATAGACAGATGTAGATTGATGATAGAAGATAAATATGAAGATAAATATTGATTTATAGATAGATGATACATAGATTTATAGATGCAGAATACAAAGTAGATTATATATAGATAGATCATAGAACATAGATATGGGAGATAGATATAAACAGAGTAAAGTTAAAGTCAGGACAATCATAGAAAACTCCTTACAAGGATGGGTTCAGCGCCCCCATACGTCCTGGCTTGGTCCTCTTGTAGATAAGAAATATAAACAGCGGGAAGCACTCCGTGGTTCCAGATTCAAAAAGAAAGGTGAACTTTATTGAACAATTGGCGACGTTTCGGTGGGCAACACCGGTGTGGGCTTGATGAAGGTGTTGTACACCCAAAGAGTAGAATAGATTGATAAATAATAATAATAACATATAGATGGATAAATAATAAATAGGAGATAGATAGAAGATATATAGACGAAAATATAGATAAATGGTTAGACAGATATTTAGATAGGAAATTATAATGAGAAAGAGCGAGAGAGAGAAAGAGAGAGAAGAGAGAGAGAGAGAGAGAGAGAGAGAGAGAAAGAAAGAGAGAGAGAAAATAGATATATACATAAGAGATAGATGATAAAAAATCTTTATCTGGGCATTCAATCAACTGGTATTAAAAGAGCAATACATCCTCTTCCCACCAAAGTCTCCCATGCAGGGGACTTTAAGACAGTTGGGCCTGGGAACTGCCCAGTTGCCGCTCTGGTTTCAACCTGCTTGATTATAGCTCTTATCTGGAGCTCACTGGCGTTTATCTTGGCTTCACCTACCTAGACATAGACTTTATTTGCAGGTTTCATCTGTATCATCTGTAACATTGATATGACAGTATGGTCACAGCAAGTTCAGGAGGTAACAGCTGAGTTTAGGCAATAGCATAGAAGTCTAGGAATGGATTGAGACATGTAGCATTATCTGTAAAGGTCTCATTAAATTACCAATGTTATTTGTCTCACAGCAGCTGTTTCCCTGACAGAGCTCATTAACAGAACAATATATTTTCTTTGCAGCAGTTGAAACCTCAGCAGAACAGCCATGCTCTCCGTGACCCCCAGGGATGTAGGCGTTTCAATGATTTTACCCAGCAATGCTTTTTCATATCAATGTACATTTACCTATATCATAGTCCACTAGATATTTGACCTGAGTGTATGCATTTCCTAAAGGAACTCTGGAAATGGCATTCCTGGATATACAGGCAGTCCCAGGTATATGTTCTGTACTTACTTCAAAGAAATAGTAATTGGTCTGAAACGCATATAATGTTGTTTTTTATGCATCTAGCTTGGCGGAACATATTACTTATGAATGAATGAGTTAAACATATTTATATGACTTTTGCATCAGAAAACACACTAATATCTGTTCTTTGAAAAAGGATTTAAATTCATTGGGAGGACCAATATAACTACATAACCTACCACGGAAACTGCCAGGACAACTAGCCGACCCGGCATTCAACTATTCAGGTGGACAAGAACCCGATTCTCTTGTTTTTGTGGTGCGCCATGTGGTGCGCCATGTTGATATACGAGTTAATAGAACTATATGAACAATAGAACTATAGTACAGATCCTCATGTTTTGAATATTGCAGGATTTTTTTTATATACAGGCAGTCCCCGGGTTACGAATAAGATAGGTTCTGTAGGTTTTTTCCGAAGTTAAATTTGTATGCAAGTCGGAACTGTATATTTTATAATTGTAGCTCCAGACAATTTTTTTTGGTCTTAGTGATAATTGGATTTTAAAAATGTTGAGTTGTCACAATAACCAGGATTAACAATAAATCTTAATTACAGACATCTCTGAAAACTGTTATAGCTGATCATTGTAACCTAGGGCTAAAGTACAGTAAATTACCAACATCCAGAGGTCCGTTTGTAACTAGGGGTCGTCTATAAGTTGGGTGTTCTTAAGTAGGGGACCGCCTGTATTTATGAATTTAAGTTTGATTATCTGTTTATACACATTGCAATCCACTATTAACTCTAATCTATTGGGTTAAACTGTGAAATCTAGTGGACATGGAAATCAGTTGTATACATGCGATTTTGGAATATATTGCATGAATTTAATTTTTGTTATTTAACCCCTTCCCGCCGCAGCCCTTTTTCATTTTTGCGTTTTCATTTTTCACTCCTCACATTCAAAAATCTGTAACTTTTTTATTTTTCCATGTACAGAGCGGGAAAAAAAATTCCAAATGCAGTGAAATTGGTAAAAAAACACATTTGTGCCATATTCTTGTGGGCTTGGATTTTACGGATTTCACTGTGCGCCCCAAATGACATGTCTACTTTATTCTTTGGGTTGGTGCGATTACGGGGATAACAAATTAGCATAGGTTTTATAATGTTTTCATACATTTAAAAAAATTAAAACCTCCTGTACAAAAATTTATTGGGGGATTTTGCCATCTTCTGGCACTAATAACTTTTTCATACTTTGGTGTATGGAGCTATGGGGGGTGCCGTTTTTTGCGGATTTTGATGATGTTTACAATGTTATCATTTTTAGGACTATTCGACCTTTTAATCAATTTTTATAGAATTTTTTATTTTTTTTTAAATGGCAAAATAGTGCCATTTTTTACTTTGGGCGCGATTTTCCGTTACGGAGTTAAACGCAGTGAAAAACAGTTATCATATTTTGATAGATCGGGCATTTTCGGACGCGGCGATACCTAATGTGTTTATGATTTTTACTGTTTCTTTATATTTATATCAGTTCTAGGGAAAGGGGGGTGATTTGAATTTTTAGGTTTTTTTATTATATTTTTTTTTTACTTTTTTTATTTTTATTTTTACTATTTTTCAGACTTTCTAGGGTGTTTGTATGATCCTATCATATACTGCCATACTACAGTATGGCAGTATATGGGGATTTTACTACTCATACATTACAATGTGCTGTGAGATCCGAAGCTACCATGGCGACGGATCGCCGTTCCCCGATGATGTCATGGGGAGCGACGATCCTCAGAAAGATGGCGCCACCATATTTTTGAAGCCGGCGACGATCGGCAGTAAAACACCCGCGATCAGTGCCGGCACCGATCGCAGGTGTTACCGGTTAGCCTTTGCTGCAATATGCAGCAAAGACTTACCGGCTATGGAGAGGGCTCAGCCCGTGAGCCCTCTCCATGTACCAGGACCCGACATGTGACATACTATTACGTCACATGTCGGGAAGGGGTTCATCAATCATTAGGAGATGTGAGCCCTGCATAATTAGTGTTAGCATTTTTTTTATTAAGTCCTTTTGGCAGAAAATTTTTTGCTTAACTTTTTGTTAAATATTGCTACTATGTTAATTCATTTTTGTAGTGCCAACCTATTTTTTTGTTTTTTACTTATATTACTGTGTTGTTGATACCCTAACACATGGGGTTGAGCACACTAAACAAATTTGAAGCAGTGGTACTACATCTCTAATTAAGAAGAATAAATTAAATTGGGGATTGCCTGTTATGTAAGTCCAAGCAACACAACATGGAAATGTGGATTATTTGTGAGGTATGGAAGTTATTTAAAGTAACAGGATTTGTACATACAAGCGATTCCCGACTTACAGACAGACCTCTCTGTCCCTTGTGACCTTTGGTGAAGCTCTGTGGATGCTTTACTTTAGTCACAGGCAGCAATGATCAGATGTAAGGTGTCTGTAATGAAGTTTTAATGATAATTCCGAATTTTGAAAATCCAATTTTTTCTGAACACAAAAAACTTTTGCCTGGATTTAATATGAAGAAAATTACCAGACTGGATAACTATACACCGAATGGACAACTAGAGAACAAACCTAAAGAACTTCTACGTAACCTGGGGACTGCCTGTACTTAGTGTCTAAGGTAAAACTGTTCTAGTTGCTAGTGAGAACCAATTAGAGCTCAGCTTTAGTTTCATAAACGGCTTTGGGAAAATGAAAGCTGAGCTCTTATTGGTTTCCATGGACAACAAGATCAGTTCTGCTCTCAGACACTTCTGATAAATCTCCCGCTATGTTTGTGTGTGTTTGGGGTATTAAGAAAAAACTAAGCATGCTCATAAAAGGGGATATACCAAGTTTGATTGTTATCCCCTATTCATGGGAAGATCTGAGCAGATTGTACATAATGTCCTGTCTGAAGGCAGCAAGTTATAAAGCAGGAGGAGTTGGTTTAATGGTACATTGTGTTTTCTAACTATGGGATATGGGCTGGTCGGCTATATACTGGGGGGCTGGGGAGCTGGCCAACTATATACTGGCAGGTGGCTGTGACCAATGCATTTCCCACCCTCAGCTTATGCTCAAGTCAATAGGTTTTCCCATTTTTTGTGGTAAAATTAGTTACCTCGGCTTATACTAGGGTCAGCTTATACTGTATATATACGGTAGCTAAATAGCAATTCTATGTAATTTGAGGCACAGGCAGACGGTTCACTCATGGGCCAAGTTTATCCGATTCCCTAGACACACCCTCACTCATGTTAAAGGATGAGTGATGATAAGCATAATAAACCAGATCCAGCTCCCGTGACTGTGGTACTCTTCTTATATTTGTTATCCATGGCCTTCTTCCTTCTAAAAATCAACTTATAAAATGATGGTAATGATGCGGAAGGCCTTCTGGGGTAGTTACCAGAGGTCCTCCATGCTGTAACTGTTGCCTAGCTGTTCCACTCTCCCACTGTGTGCTGAAATTTCATTCTGTCATGAGATTATAGGGCAGAGGGGGTGGGGGTGCTGTAAGAGCTGGGGAAGGGGGAGATGATGTAACAGCCTGTAACACCAGAGCATATTTGTCCTACATGGCCTCCTTCTAAGGCTGCATTCACACGGACATGTATTTCTCCAGTCCTGTATCTACAGGCTGTATTTCTGTATAAATACGTGACGTTTTTCATCCGTATGCAGCACGTATTTAACCCGTATTTTATACATGCCCATAGACTTTTAGGGCATACAGAACTGAAATACGGGAGAAAATAGGACATGCTCTATATTTTTATACGGCCAGTATACGGTCCGTACACTCCAGTGTCAAAAACGGCAATATAAATGGTTGGACGTATTGTCCATTGAAATGAATGTGGCCGTATGTAACCCGTAAAAAAATGGTACGTATACGGCCGTTTTTATACGTCCGTGTGAATGTAGCCTAAAACTAATGCTAACTAGTCAGAACGGCTCTGGGGGCATTAGCAGAGCCATTACAATCATTACCATAATTTTAAAAGTTGATATACTAAGGGAGGAGGCCATGGATAACATATATAATATTACCAATGTCAGCTGAATGTGTCCAAATCAGATGGTTATAAAACACCATGCACACATAGGGATAGTGCACTGAGAATTTTTTTTGATTTGTAATTAAAATCTAAGTACCACACTGCGCAATGTGGTGGTGCATAACATACCATCATAATATCTTCAATAGGTAGACTCATTTATATTTTTGGATAAGAAAATTGAAATGGAAGTCAAACGGTTGCTTAACTAATGTGAATATTCTTCTGCAAGTACAAAATTGAGTTCAAGTATGGGTGACATATTGTTTAATGATACATAATAGCTGTCCAAAATAAGCACAGTGTGATAAATCTTTAAAGTATGCAAAAATAAATTATAGCAACTTCATCCTGATACCATGCGGATATTACCATGGAAACAGAGATACACATTCCCACAGGTGCAGAGTAGCCAAACACATTAAGGCTGTAACCTCTGCATTACTAGTGTCACCAGTCACACTGGCATGATTGGTCAGGTTATTTGGATATAGCTACTTTCTTTATCTGGTTAAGAACTATAGGTAGCCAAAATCTGCTATATAAGAATTTTTTTATATGAGAGTCTAATCCACAGAAAGGATATTAAATGAAATATAAATGGAACTTCAGAAAATGAATTATATTACTGAAGCAAACATTATACCCTGCTCGACATGTAGTGTATCAAAAATTTTGAATGGGAGGTGGGGGCAGGAATGGTTTAAAATTCAGTAGGTAGCTTGGGGATACTGTGGACAATAGGAGATTTTTGGCTCGGCACACTACCGACCACATCTTTCCCCATATAACATAATGCACGGCTCAGTATAGTGGACTGTATGCTTGTCCGGCTACGGTACGGTGAGCGTATGTTAGGTGTGAAAAGAGCCTTACACTACAATGCTTTTTCTGAATTCTGTGGAGGACTTCTAGATAACAAACAACTGTTCGGTCCGGCTTCACAGTATGTGTTATGTGCCAGAATTGGAAATATCTGTACTTAAACCCTTCCCACATGTGAACGTAATAGTATGTCCTTCCAGGAAGATCCTTCTGGCACCAGCTCACTAACGGAGCCGGCTCTAGAAGCAGCGGGTGTCAGTTGTATATCACAGTTTACCTGAGGATCCGATCCTTTTCAGGGCAGCACCGAGGTCTGTCATGTACCCCAGGGTTGCCCAATGTCCCCGTCAGTCAGATTACTCAGTAAACTGTCTGAGCATGTGTCTGCATGCAAGACAGTCTACACTGCACTACAAGACATTAGTGCAGTGCCTTGGACTGGAACCAGCGATAAAAGCATTGTTGGTTTAAGTCCAAGTTTATAGAAAGTAAAAAAAAAAAAAAAAAGTTTGAAACATTAAAATAACGAATAAATAAAATAAAGGCACATTCCCATACAAGCACTTAAGAATAAAAAACAAAAATACTTAAAAAACACCCACATATTTGGTATCACTGTATACATAACAATCTGTGTAATAAAACAGAATCACTATTGGACCCGCATAATAAACATCTTAAAAACCCTAAAAAATCCATATAAATGTGATATTTACCCAATCGTGGCCATAGAATAAAAATAAGATATTATCGGTACGGTTTCGATAAACGATTTAAAAAAAAAAAGCAAAACATCTTACGAAAAATTCATTATTTTCATTTTTTTTTTACCAAGAAAGAGTTAATAAAATCTCATATAGCTATAGATGCCCCAAAATGATGTACCAGAAAAGTGCATCTTATGTGGCAAAAAATAAGCCCCTATATAGCCACACAAAAAATGAAATCAATTATAGCCTGTATAATTTGACAATATAAATCTGCTCTGATTGGCGCTCCTTCCATTCTATGCCCGGCCAAGTGCCCATATAGCAGTTTACCCCCACATACAAGGTATTTTCAAACTGGGGAGGAATTGGGTACCAAACTTTGTGGAGCTTTTTGTCATTTAATCCATTATGAATGTTTAATTTTCCACCCAAAATGGATGTATTGTTCAAAAATTTGTAGACCGCAACCTCCATTTTGTATTAACCCCTATGTAACACCTAAAGGGTTAACACACTTCTTAGAAATGCTTTTTCATAAGTTGAGGAGTGTAGTTTCCACAATGGGGTAAATTATGAGTCTTTCTATTATTTAGCCCTCTCACAATCAATTGAAAGTTGAGCAGGTCCATCTAAAAACAGGCCTCAAGCCCTCATAACATTCTAGTAAAATATGTTGATTCTTAAAAAACCATGTCAGCATAAAGCAGACATTTGGGAAATGTACGTTATTAACTAAATTGGGTGCTATGACTATTTACTTCAAAAGAGAATTTAGAACTTAGGCAAAAATTTCTAAAGATTCTCCATTATTAAAACTAAATATAAAAGATATCATACACATTTTTAAACTAATTTGAAGTACAAAGTGTCATGTGAAAACAATCTCAAAATCTCCTGCATATGTTAAAGTGTTCCATGGCTATAACCACTTAGTGACAGAGGGTAGATTTGAAAAATAGGGCTGAATCCTTGAGGCCACAATAGGCAGAGTCCTGAAGGGGTTAATAAACTTACCAAAGTATGAAGGGGTCAATAAAATTACCAACTTATGAAGAAATATGATCATTTAAAGAGAACCTGTCAGGCATATTAACCCCCAAAACTATATATATTTTCATAAACTGTCATTAGAAAGCATTTCCCCTATCCCTTCATTGTCCCTCTACATGCCTGTACAGTCATGGCCATAAGTTTAGAGAATGATACAAATGTTAATTTTTACAAAGTCTACTGCATCAGGTTTTATAATGCCAATTTGCATATACTCCAGAATGTTGTAAAGAGTGATCAGCTTAACAGCAATTACCTGCAAAGTCAATATTTGCCAAGAAAATGAACATTTTTCCCCAAAACATATTTCATCTTCATTGCAGGCCTGCCTTAGAAGGAGCAGCTAACATCGTTTCAGTGATTGCTCCAGTAACACAGGTGTGGGTGTTGATGAGGACAGGGCAGGAGATCAATCTGTCATGATTAAGTAAGAATCACACCACTGGACACTTTAAAGAGAGGCTGGTGCTTGGCATCATTGTTTCTCTTCTGTTAACCATGGTTATCTCTAATGGAACACGTGCAGTCATCATTGCACTGCACTGCATTGGCCTAACAGGGAAGAGTATCGCAGCTAGAAAGTCAACAATCAACAATCTATCGCATCATCAAGGAATTCAAGGAGAGAGGTGCCATCGATGACAAAAAGGCTCCAGGGCGCCCAAGAAGGACCAGCGAGCGCCATGACCGTCTCTTAAAAGGTGTTTCGGCTTCGGGGTCGGGCTACCAGCAGTGCAGAGCTTGCTCAGGAATGGCAGCAGGCAGGTGTGAGTGCACGCACTGTGAAGCGGAGACTCTTCGAGCATGGCCTGATGTCAAGGAGGGCAGCAAAAAAGCCACTTCTTTCCAGAAAAAACATCAGCGACAGACTGATATTCTGCAAAAGGTACAGGGAGTGGACTGCTGAGGACTGGGGTAAATTTTCTGGGTCATTTTCTCTTAAGAATGACTACAATTGTTTGGAACATCTAGAAAACTGCTTTTTTGGAGAAGACAAGGTGAGCGATAACACCAGTCTTGTCTAATGCCAACTGTAAAGCATCCTGCAACCATTCATGTGTGGGGTCGCTTCTCAACCAAAGAAATCGGCTCTCTCACAGTCTGGCCTAAAAACATATTATGTATGAATAAAGAATGGTACCAGAATGTCCTCCAAGAGCAACTTCTCCTAACCGTCAAAGAGAAGTATGGTGATCAACAATGCCTTTTCCAGCATGATGGAGCACCTTGCCATAAAGTAAAGGTGATAACTAAATGGTGTAGGAGTAGAGAGCACATCAGATACTTGTGTAGCAGATGTCTGTGCCTCTCATGTGTATAGGAGAACACAGCATGTCAGGTATTTGTGTAGCCGATATCTGTGTCTCTCATATGTATAGAAGAACACAGTATGTCAGGTACTTGTGTAGCTGATATCTGTGTCTCTCATGTGTATAGGAGAACACAGCATGTTAGGTACTTGTGTAGCTGATATCCGTGTCTCATGTGTATAGAAGAACACAGCATGTTAGGTACTTGTGTAGCTGATATCCGTGTCTCATGTGTATAGAAGAACACAGCATGTCAGGTACTTGTGTAGCTGATATCCGTGTCTCATGTGTATAGGAGAACACAGCATGTCAGGTACCTGTGCAGCTGATATCTGTGTCTCTTATGTGTATAGGAGATCAGAGCATGTCAGGTACTTGTGTAGCTGATATCTGTGTCTCATGTGTATAGGAGAACACAGCATGTCAGGTACTTGTGTAGATGATGTCTGTGTCTCTCATGTGTATAGGAGAACACAGCATGTCAGGTACCTGTGCAGCTGATATCTGTGTCTCATTTGTATAAGAGTAGATAGCATGTCAGGTACTTGTGTAGCGGATATCTGTGTCTCTCATGTGCATAGGAGATCAGAGCAAATCAGGTACTTGTGTAGATATTGTGCCTCTCATGGGTATAGGAGAACACAACATGTCAGGTACTTGTGTAGCTGATATCTGTTTCTCTCATGTGTATAGGAGATCAGAGCATGTTAGGTACTTGTGTAGCTGATGTCGGTGTCTCATGTGTATAGGACAGTGATGGCTAACCTATGGCACTGGTGCCAGAGGTGGCACTCGGAGCCCTTTCTGCGGGCACTCAGGCCATCACCAGAGATGACTCCAGGTATCTTCCTGCAGTCCCTGGCAGCAAAGGGCTTGCTGTGCACAGAGCTATTTTAAAGTGACAGCTCAACATGGGACTATTTTCTGCTTTATTGGTGTCCTCAGGGGCTGGTATCAATGAAAACTGTGACCGAGAAAGGAGTATAAATCACAAATTACATTTCTGTGTTGGCACTTTGCGATAAATAAGCGGGTCTTTGTTGTAGTTTGGGCACTCGGTATCTAAAAGGTTTGCCATCACTGGTATAGGAGATCAGAGCATGTTAGGTACTTGTGTAGCTGATGTCGGTGTCTCTCATGTGTATAAGAGTATATAGCATGTCAGGTACTTGTGTAGCTGATATCTGTGTCTCTCATGTGCATAGGAGATCAGAGCAAGTCAGGTACTTGTGTAGATAATGTGCCTCTCATGGGTATAGGAGAACACAACATGTCAGGTACTTGTGTAGCTGATATCTGCGTCTCATGTGTATAGGAGTAGATAGTATATCAGGTACTTGTGTAGCTGATATCTTTATCTCTCATGTGTATAGAAGAACACAGCATGTCAGGTACCTGTGCAGCTGATATCTGTGTCTCTTACATGTGTGTAGGAGAACACAGCATGTCAGGTACTTGTGTAGATTATGTCTGAGTTTCTCATGTGTATAAGAGTAGATAGCAGGTCAGGTACTTGTGTAGCTGATGTCTGTGTCTCTCAAATCCTGAAACTGGAACCCCAACTACCCCTGCCTCCTCGATGCCCTCAGTTGGGGCATCTCCTACTAGAGTTGCTAGAATTTGGATTTCAGTACGGATACTTGGCGTAGTATCCCAAGCTGCATTATCACTGTTTTGGCACATTAACTTCCTGCTGAAACCATTTAAAGTTCTAGTCAGTGCACAGGGAAGCTTTAAAAAAAAAACAAAACAAAACATGTGCCTTATTTTCCTGAAGGCTTTGTTATTAGGGCTTTCATTTCCCCTTCATACTTTGTCTCCGCACGATTTTAACCCCTTTAGACCTGGCGGTTACGTGACCGCCGAATCTATAGAGTCGGCAGCTCCAGCTCTGCTCCTCCGTGCATTGCGCTTCTTCAGCGCGATGCTGTGAGGAGCGGAGAGGGGAGAAAAGGTAATGAAGCGCAACTCCCTACTCCCTAGGGTCACTGGTTGTCTCTGAAACCCGAAGACCTGTTCCTGCTCCCGGGTCCTGTAGACCCGGAAACTGCACCCCCACGCCCTACTTTAGCATGAAGGGGTAAGGGGTGCTGGAGCACACCTAACCCTTTAAGTCCACATTCACACATAGCGTTTAACAGCATTTAGAAATGCAATTCAAGAGTAGCGGAGACAAACAATGCAAAACATGCGTTGTCTGTCCTGGAATACAAAAGTTTAAGTCTAAACACATCTGTGTCCGGGAGACGTTCCTCCCCGATGAGTTGAATCGTTTTTATAGGACCTTTTCCGAATCCATATGAAATTCATTTGGAGACCAGATGTACCCCAGAAATTAGAAACTCTGGAGAAAATCAAAATGTAAAATAGAATACAACAGCAAAATGACCAATGCAATCGCTCAATAGATTATTTACATTATGTTGGAAAATCACTGGGGCATTACTAAGCCCAAATGGGATTATAAATTACTCTCTCTCTCTCATGTGTCTCAGTAGTATTAAACCCCATTCCAAGGATGACAAAGTCCTGATTTGGGATTATTTGCATGTAATCTCTAAGGGACTACTGTTCAGGCCCAGAGAGATTATAAAGTAGACCTTTATAGTATTTGTATCCAAGAACCAACTCAAAAGCATAGTAGTATAGGTGCTGAGGAGGAACAGTATTGCTAGTTTCAGGATAAACATCAAAGTAAGAAATAAATGTGGGTAAATGTGTTTTCATGTCTGCCAACCTGGAGTCTTGATTGAACAATCTGGACAGTCTTGAGGAGATCTTATCTGGTTTCATAACAATGGAAAGTTGACCTGTAATCTTCTATTTGTAATCTTGAAGGACTAACTGTTAGAGGCAGCAAAAGGCTTGAAACTGCAGTGTAGATTCACCTTACAAAATGACAAGAACCCATACAGCCAAATCTACAATGGAATTATTTATATCCTATTCATGTATTAAAATGGCCCAGTCAGTCAAACTCCAGACGTAAGTCCAAGTGAGAACTCTTGGCTTATGCTGAAAATTGCAGTTCAAACATTTTCCAACCTGAGCAAGAGAAATAGGCAACAATTCCAGCTTGAAGATTTGATGTCTGTGTAAGCATCCTCCACGGTTTGTGCTGTTGGACTGAAAAGACACCAAATTTCTGGATACTCTTACTCAGCAGTCTAAACTGTGTTCTAGTTCTGGGCTCTGAAGGACTGAGCCCGGCTGCTTTCACCTGAAGCAGGGTTCCTTACTAACACATAAATATATGTCCCTTTATTTCTATATTCTGTGCGACTGTTCTTTGACTATTCTATTGATTATGTACATAATGTGCTATATTTGTTGTGATCCGGATTGTTGACCACCCTTATTGTGTGTGTTTTATTTCGTGGCCACACTTTGGAGGAGGGAGGGACTGTATATTACATACATTATCTCTCATGTATGTGTTTGCTGTCACAGACTATTCTGTCAATAGTCTTTTATTCTTAAAAGGATAATACTGTTCTTTTTTCGCTGTGAGCAAATATTTACTAGACTAAATAGGAATGGTCTGCAGTAGCAGATATGGTCAACAGGCAAACATGCTCTTTTCAAATCTGACATATTTTACATGTGAGATAAATAGTGAAAACTGGGAATAGATATATCTCATTTATTAGCAGAAATTCATTGCAAAACACAGAAAACATTCTTTCACAGTCCATCTTATGGTAAATATGTCCTTTTACTTCTTTGACAACATGAAGATCAGAGCCTAGAGTTCTGTTAGTCTTATGGAGACTGTTCATTTTCAAGACTCATTTAAGAAGCACTGCAGTCCAATACTAAATTCTATCAATTGTGTTTCTTGCCTTCTTCAACAGTTTGCTTTGAGCCTTTGAGAAAGTAGGCTGGGTTTTGAATACATCGGAAAGCCAGTAGTTGCATCCCCAGGGTGTATAAAACATTCAGTATCATAAACTCCCACCATGATTCTCGAGGAACTCTATAAGTATATGGTGTTCGGTGGTAGATGGAAGAGCCTATGTGCACAAACTGGGCCTATCAAAAAAAATGTAGATAAATTATTTCCACAGCCCAATATATAAAACTAGGTAGAAGGCACAACGGCAAACATCAGATAACTTCTCTTTTCTACTTAAAACCTAATCCTACCTGAGCCATTGCACCAGCAAAAACAACTGTCCAGTCCAACATCCATGTACAGCCAGGAACCAGCAGACCGTAGATGAACATACACAGAAACGGAAGTAGATAGAACATATTTACCAACATCTGGAAGAAAAGTTATCCGTCAATTCATCTTTAGGTAAAATGTTGAAATTTATGCTTAAAGGGTTTTTTCCCAAAAATTATGGAAACCCCTTGAGGGCAAGAGCAGAGGTGGCAAAAAAAAACAAACAAAGGAGCACCATTACAAAGTGACTAGAGTTCACTAAAAGTGCATTGTCTGTCTATCTATAATGCAGCGTAAATCATGAATGTGTCGCTTCCTGGTACTGGTCCGGCAGAGTTCACCATCTTTTTTGTGGTGCACCTTTAACGTAGGGTGTGCGACAATTTGCAAGTTAAATACAGTGCTCGGTCCGAATCTATCGCCCCTAATATGTGTTGCGTGGAAGCCAGCGCCGCTGTGCCACAAAAGGGTTGCATGCAACACAATTGCAGCGCAGACACTTAAATACCTGTGCAAGACGATTTAGCCATGAAGAACGTGCACGGTCTGACAAAAGTGCTGCACGCAACCCTTAGTAAATATGACCCAAAGTGTACTTACCATGTTCTGGCTTCTGAGACAGAAGTCAACACTTCTAGTCTTCAGCACCTGACTGGCAGTGTTAGGGGGAAGGGGGGCATCTCTGGGCCCACTTCAGCCAACCCATGGTCTTCTTAAACCCCATGGGATATCACTTCCCCTGATAACACACTTCCCTTGATATCCCTTGGTCCAAGGGAACCACAAATTGGTCGAAGTTGTTCAAGTGATCCTTCCCCACCCTCCCTTGAATATTCCAGTCAGGGTCACAGGTTGCGCCAATTGGAAGTATCGGGAGTACAGTAACAACACTTTCAGTTTTTTTGCCCAAGTCCCAGTTTTTTTCTTTTCAGCATTTCTAGAAAAAAAACCCTTATGGCACAAATGATTTATGATTATTATTCAATATTAAAGAAAATTATGTTTTAAATTGTTCTATATTAAGAATACTAAAGAATATAATCATTATTTTTAACTAAAGATAGGAATTAGAAAGCCTGGCGCTGTACTCTGCAATTTGCAGCAGTTACATAGACATGAAATGGTGCAGGTTGGCATATGTACAACTCACTTCTCCATTCATTAAAGCGACAGCCTTGTGATTTCATTTTTCTATTTAACTAATTTTTAGTCCCCCAGTATATACAAGTCAGTGAGTATTACCTTATTAAGCTACCGTTTCATATCTGAAAATCCCTTGTCACTTAGATTTTATGACTTTGTGACCTAAAAATTACATGGTTTTGTTTATATCAGCAGAAAACAACAGAAAGTGCAGTTACCTGAACCTTAGGATAAGCCACTGGATCCCTTATATATGGTTCATATTGGTAGATGTAGGTAAAACACAAGTCAGCAGGGCAGTCCAGTGCCAGCTATAAATGCAAATAAAGGTAGAATAATTATATAGATTTTTAAATATCTGAATATGTTTGGTAGTTAGGAATTAAAACATGATTTAGTTTAAAGGTTTAAAAAACGAAACAGTCAGTAGTGATAAAAAGGACCGACACCACAAACACATAATAAATTATAAAAATTTCAAAATTGCCTGTTCTACTCATGATCTAAGGATTTAGGCCAGGGGTAAGCAACATTTACAACATAATGACATTTTGCTGAACTTTAAACCCTTAGTGAACACCCATAAGGATTTCTCCGTCAGTCACTAAGGGGCCTTCGGCTAGGCAGCAGAGTTTATCTGTTGGCCTAGCCTAAGTTCTGCATGGGCCACCCTGCTTGAATAGTGCGGTTATGCAGTGCATTTGTATGATCACATGATCACCAGTTCATATGCTAGAGTTGTAAAATTTAAAAAAAGGGAGAAAAAAAAAAATTAAAATAGAAAATAAAATTCATTAACAATAAAACTATTATTTAAAGTGGAAAGAGTTCCCAAAATGGTAGCAGTAAAAATGTCAGCTCTGCAAACACGTTATTCCACCTGACATATTCTATCAAAATCTGCCCTATGAAAGCTCAACGGTGCTTCCTTCCCTTCTGCGCCATGCCATATGCTCAGACAGTGAGTTACATCTACATGTGGGGAATGATGCCAACACCAAGCCGAGCTATGGTACATGTTAGTCTTATACTATCAGTTTGAAAACCAGAACATTTTGAATATAGCAAATTTTTTCAAAAATAAATGCCAAATATATCAACCATAACTTTCCACTAACATGATGTTCAACATGTCACGAAAAAACAAATCTCAAAACTACCTGGGTAAGTTAAAGCATTCTAAAATTATTAGCAGATAAAGTTACACATTCTGATTTTGAAAAATAGGCCTTACTCATCAAGGTGCAAATGAGCTCGGTCACTAAAGGGTTACAGGACTGCATCAAAAACCTTTTATGCAGCAATAACCTCAA
The DNA here is from genome assembly GCA_019512145.1 of Engystomops pustulosus. Taxonomy (NCBI): domain Eukaryota; kingdom Metazoa; phylum Chordata; class Amphibia; order Anura; family Leptodactylidae; genus Engystomops; species Engystomops pustulosus. Next base: position 163,193,190 of record CM033641.1, read on the forward strand.
TATAACACAAAATGCTAAATAAAGCAATAAATACCATCCCAGCAAACAAATACTGCATTTAGAGCAGAAAATAATAATACTGTGGTCCACACGGCAGGTTTAAAATACTGGAGACCCACAGAGCAGACAAAAACTAGCCGCTACCTAGCCTCATGTACCAATGAAAGCAAGTGTGGAACGGGCCTTAGGCAAGCTCTCGTTGGACTTTTACTGTCAGCAGGGTGCGGACCACAACTCATAGCTTGACAGTCTGCATTTGGCCTGGCGGTGTGGCTTGCGCTCCACTGACCCCCTTTTTAGTTGAAAGGAATGTTTGCTGCACTTAATGTACATGCTCAGTAGTGAAGCTCCTCTGCTATAGATAACAGGAATAAGGCAGTGGAAAAGAATGCCCGTATTTATCTCAAGCACTACAGTGACCAGAAAAACAGGACTGAAGTTGGTTACCATTTCGCTGGAGTCAGAGTTGGGGTCAGAGGTTTAAAGTCAAACCTTGTTACATTTATACTTACCAGTCCCCTAAAAACTGTAAATATAAGGGCTCCTAACAAATAGAAGATCAGTGCAATATCTACTGGGCGTTGAAAAATTCCTTCATTTTGTGCCAATGTCACCTGCAGAAAAAAAATAAAATACATTGATAACTAAAATAAAAAAAAAAATAGCATTAATGGTGTACACATGGTGGACAGAACTCTGTTACCTTTTCAGCTGGCATTTTAGTAAAAGAATGCTTTTCTTCGAATATTCTCACTCCTGCCCAGATAGGAAGAAACAGGTAGGGGACATTAAGGATAAAGGCAGGGCGGACTTCTGTCCCATACTTCCCTGAAATAGAATAACACGACTCTGTAAAAATTCACTGCAGCAGAGAGATAAAAATTCCATCACAACGAACAAGACCAAACAATCTCTCTTTATGTCACGGTACAAAAGAAGTGACACTGACTGAGTCATGGGCCCCTAGTGAGATTTCATTGTAGTACAATAAGGCATAGACGCCCCCAGATGCACCATCCTTCATCCTGAAAGTGACAGAGGCATACGTTTGTCTCCTAGGCCACTATGACACATCTACACATAAATCATAGTGACACCATGGAATATACGAGACAAGTTTTATTCTTAGGCCTTATGAAATCAAACGGTAGTTTGAACAATTTTATTCTACACTGATGGAACTTAGGATATTAATAATTTTGCTAATTAATCATAGTTCTACTCAAATAAAAGGTAACTTTACTTCCACCCATGACAAATACTGTATGCAATATATATATTACATATACATACACACGTGCAATTCTAATATACATTAGATTGCATAAAACATGTTGGGCATCTGACCTTTACAGATCCTAAGACTGCTTTTAGAAAAGAATTTTCAGGGCTCAGGGCTTTAGTAATGATGTCAATGGTGCAATGTGCACAGATCCGGTAACATTAGCCCAATACAAAGCAGAGGGTTAGTATTGTGACAAGTGTGTCTGGATCTGTCCCTATTTTTACAACCTAAGATATACAAAATTAAAGTTACTTGTTCTATCTTGGTACCACAGAAAATTCAATCTGTGCCCCAAAAAGATAGAAAAAGATTGTTCCAAATATGTAATGAAAAAACTAAATCACTCTTTGAATTTGGCATTTAAAAAACTGGGCATGTGGACATTGGGGCATCAAAAAATGTAGTCCTGTAAGGGTTAACGCATGAAATTGAAAATCAATTCCCATTCCAGTGAAAGCAAGCAAAGATCTAGAAAACTATGTGGAACAGAAAGCATTTTAGAAAATGGTATAAATTAATTGCACAAAGACTACATTAGTTTTTGCTGAAATAATAATAATAATAATCTCTGTACAGCGCCATCATACAGTACTTTAACCCCTTACGGATGTAGCCATTTTACAGCTTAAGGCTCAGCCCCATTTTTATGGATTCAGAATTGTGTCGCTTTACATGGTTATAACTTTTGAACACTGTTACTTATCAAAGCATTCTGCGATTGTTTTTTCCCCACATGTTGTACTCATTTTAGTGGTAAATGTTGGCTGATATTTTTTGGAAAATAAACGCAAACTTAAAAAAAAATGCAGAATTTTTGAAAAATTTCACTTTTTTGAAATTCAAAATCATTACATTTTCGGTTGATAGATTTACCACCTAAATAAGTTGATGAATAACATTTCCCATATGTCTACTTTACATTTTCATCATTTTTGAAATGTCTGGATAATTTTGATGTCGTGCGGCTTACAAATTGAATAGCGATTTTCCGTATTTTCAGAATTTACTCTTTTGCAGATAAATAGTGTTTTGAATGAAGTTTTACATATTTAGCATCAAAACCCCCTATATCAGTGATGGCGAACCTTTTAGAGACAGAGTGCCCAAACTACAACCAAAACCCACTTATTTACCCTGATGTGTCAATGTGCCATTTTAACCCCTACGGCATCAGCCTCTTTTGGCCTTAAAGGAAACCTACCACTGCTCACATGATGAAATCATGCAAGCACACCACCACTGTAGGCTATTTAATACTGAGCCGGCACATACTTAGTTAGGCACAGCAATCTTTAGTTTAGCTAAAAAAAGATTAACTCACATATGTAAATTAGCCCTCCGGTGCTACCCCTACATCATCAGCCCTCAGTCTATGCCTTCCAAGTGTAATTATTCACGGCCTCCTTCTTTCTACCTGCCCTCCTTCAGGGCCGAAAGCCATGAAGACTGAGGCATGAATAAATAACAATAGGAAGGCATCGACGGAGGGCTGATGACGTAGGGTAGCACTGGAAGGGCTATTTACATATATGAGTTAATCGTTTTTTTAGCTAAACTAAAAATCGCTGGGCCAAACCAAAGTATGTGTCGGCATCAGTATTAAATAGCCTACAGGGTTGTGTGCTGTATGATTTCATCATGTGAGCAGTGTGTAGGTTTCTTAAGGACGTGGCCCCATTTTTCAATCTGGCATGTGTCAATATAAGTGGTTATAGATTTGGAACTCTGAGATATCCAGGGGATTTTGAGATTGTTTTCTCGTGACACATTGTACTTCAAATTAGTTTAAAAATTGGATGAAATCTTTGCGTTTAGTTATGAAAAAAAAAACTAAATTTGGAAAAAAATCTGGAAAAATTCTTTATTTTCAACATTCTAAATTTCTACTTTTGATGCAGATAGTCATAGCATCCAAATAAATTCATACTTACATTTCCCAAATGTCTGTTGTGTGTTGGCATGGTTTTTAAGATTCCAATATTTTACTAGAATGTTATGGGCTAAGAATTTAGGTATCATTTTTCACATTTGTTCAAAAATCACCAAAACCCGTATTTAGATTGACACTGAGAGGCCTAAATAATAGCCAGACTCATAAATTACCCATTATGGAACTACACCCCTCAACGGATGAAAACCACTTTTAAGAAGTTGTTAAGCCTTTAGGTGTTTTATAGGGGTTAAAACAAAATGGGAGGTGCAGTCTGCAAATGTAATATTTTTTCACCATACACTCATTTTGGGTGGAAAAATAACATTTACAATGGATTAAATGAAAAAAGCCTCCACAAAGTTGAGTACACTGATACCCTATATGTGGTGGTAAACTGCTGTATGGGCGCACGTCCGGGCATAGAAGAGAAGGAGGCGCCATGCAGAGAGATCTGCAGGTCACATTGTACAGGCAATAATTTTTTTTTTTTTTTAATGTGGAACTATATGGGCTTATTTCTTTTGCCACATGAGATGCACTTTTCTGGTAGGTAATTTTGGGGCATCTAAGCTAATTGGTGAGATTTTATTAACTCTTTGTTGAGGAGGAAATGAAAATCAGCAATTTTTAGGAAATTTTTATGTTTTTTTTTGGTCGTAACCATACCATAAAAATAGTATATATTTTTATTCTATGGGTCGCCACGATTACGAAAAGACCTCATTTATAGCGATTTTTTTGTTTTTTTTTCCCAATTTTACCGAATAAAAAGTAATTTGGCAAAAATGTTGTTAATTTTAGCATCACCGTCTTTCATATGCATAACTTTTTTATTTTCGCCTCACAAATCTGTTTAAGGGTTATTTTTTTGCGAGAAGGATTGTTCTTTTTGTGGTCTTATTTTAGAGTGCATAACATTTTAAATCACTTTTTAGAGCATTTTTTATAGGGTATTAATTAAAAATGATCTTTTTTCAGAAAGTTTTTTCGTTTTTTTTTTTTCTCGGCGTTTACCGTGCGGGTTCTAGTAACGATTCTGTTTTATTAAACAGATTGTTCGCGAAGCGGCAATAACAAATATGCAGAGTGTGTTTGTGTTTTTGTGGTGTTTTTATACTTTTTAAGTGTGTTTTTATGGGAAAGTGACATTTTAGGGGCTTCTATTTTATGTATTTATTAATGTGTAGTGTTCAGTGTTTTTCACTCTTTTTTTTTACTTATACATACTGAAATTGAACCAGTGGGTCTGATCGCTGGTTCAAATTCAATACACTGCTCTACAATACATTTGGATCCCCCAGTAAGCGGCGCGGGGGATCCGATCCATAGCACAAACCTTACACGCGGGTCATGCTGACAGTGGCGTTGTAAGGGGTTAACACCCGCGATCGGAGTCGGCCCGATTCGGGTGGTGTTAGCGCAGGCTGTCAGCTGTGAGAGAGCAGGACTTATAGCATGTCCCCGTGCGCTAAGTATGTAGCGCCGGGGACGTACTATAACGTCTGTGTGCGCCTAGGGGTTAAGCAGTAACTTATGCTACCTGTTCTTCCACTTCTTTAATTGTATCGGCCCCTTGAGGTCACCAATACAGGTGAAACTAAGTGGGCAAATTCGTCTATCATGTTAGCTCCCTCCAGGGTTCTCTGTTCGAAAGAATGGTGGGTCCGCAGGAGGACCTCCAAAGAGAATGCACTTCTGTCAACACCTCTCAGTTTTCAAGCAGTTCCAAACAGTCAATGGATTTTAACCTGTTGGTGTGAACTCTGTCCTGGGCTGATGGCCTGAGTGCCCACAGAAAGGGCTCCGAGTGCACCTCTGGCACCAGTGCCATAGGTTTCGCCATCTCACATATATAATTAACCCATTTTCAAATGTGACCCCCAAACTATCAAACAGTTTAGGAAGATTGTTAACCCATTGAGATCTTCTAGTAATGAATCAAAATGGAGGTGAAATTTAGAATGGTCAAATTGTGCGTTATACGTTCATTAGCCCTAAAATTTCTACATTTCCAAAAGATAAAATAGAAAACCCAAGTACAGAGACCCACCACAGGTGGACGGTACCTGTTTATGGGTTGCACAGCGAGGCGAACAGAATGGGAAGGCGCGCCTGTCAGGATTGTAGTTTTATCGTTTCCTCCTTAGTAGGCTATAAAATGTTCGCTTTTTGTTATTGGGGCCCATGTGACTGCCATTTTTTTGCGGGATGAGATGCTTTTCCAGTGTCGCCATTTTAGGTTGGTTATCACTATTTGAAAATTTAGAACTAGTTTTTGAGGGCAGGAGTAGAAAAGCATCAATTCTGTACTGGATTTTTGACTTTTTTTTTTTTTTTTTGTGTGTTCACCGTTTAGCCTAACAATCATGTTATCTTATACTATGGGTTGATATGATTATGGGGGATACCAGACTTGAATATATTTTCTGACATTTACCTAAATTTGGTCAAAAAACTAATGTGGGGATTGCCATCTTCCAAGTGGCATAAAATTTTACTTTATTGGCTACGGAACTGGTTGATGGCTTGTTTTTGCTTATGGGCATTTTATTGATTTATTACTTCTTTTTTATTGAATAAACATTTTTTTTACTTTTTCACTTTTCCACCATGGGACATTGACAAGCAATCATCTTGATTGCTTGTTCATTAGAATACTCTGCAATACTCATGATTGAAGGGTATTAGCAGTTGTCAGCCTATGCACTTGCATAGGCTGGCACTCTGCCAGTAAGATGAGTCACAGACGCCATCTTACTGGCGTGCTGCAGGTCCACATCGGATTCAGACCCCAGCACTTCCATAGCAGCGATCGGAGCCCACTCGATCGAGGCGTTACATGGGGTGCCGGCTAATAGTACAGCCTGCACCCCGTGTTTCCGATGATGTTCAGCTCAGATCATAGCCGAGCCGTATCAGTCCGTGCGGATAAGATTAGGTGTTAGGATTCTGGGGGAAATAAATACTTACATTACAGAGTACCAATAGTCATAGGAAACAATAGGAGCGAGGGCTCGGTGAACAGAGCTTACGTCTATGAAACTGAGCAAACGCCTAATTTTGTGTCAAATCAAGGTTTGCGCAAAGGGGAATGAAGGGATTTTGTGATTTGATTTCTATACTCAGTATGTTGTATGTCCTCACAAATCTAGGAAGTTGCTAGGAAATTAACTTTTGTCACTGTAGTGGCTTATAATTTGTGGATTATAATGTAAGAGATTTTATATGGGGTCATCTGCAAGTGATATATTAACACTTGATTGCTCCCAGTATAGGACGAAGCACAAACAAGACACACCGTCTTAGAAAATGCAGAATCTCCCCTTTACAATATGGCGACTGACGCACTAATCATCATCAGCAGCATAGGGGGCGTGTGTAAGGAGATAAGGTGCTTATGCTAATTGGCCTAATGAATATACCAGAACATCCTCTTTAAGAATCTTCCAAAAAGTTATTATCGGGTGTGTGCCATTATAATCGTTACAATGAATCAGGGAAAGTAGCACTGACGTGAAATTCAGGAGGTCTCCCTAAGTTGCTGCTTGGGCAAAAACTTACAAGGCACAAGAGCAGGGCATATGCAGCGAATCTATAATTGTGTATAAGTACAAGGACAAGAGAGAAGGTCCTTGTAAAACAACAAACATGCACACCATGTACAGAAACCCCAGAACTGATGCATTTTGGACTACAATAGGTACATGAGAGGGGTTGACTTGTCGGACCAGGTGTTAAAAGAAGGGTGTAGTACAGAAGAAGCTGGCCGTGCACATCATTCGCTAGCACTGTATAATGCTATGGTTTCACCATGTGCAGGCCAGAGGGGAACTTTCTGGTTTTACAAAAGGTAGTCATAAGCATTTTCTTTTGGAGCCAGGAAGGGGGGGGGGTGCCAGCACTTCTTGAAGTTAAGCCACAAAACGTATTGGTTCCAGGGTTGCAAGTTCCAGGAGAAGAGTTTCCCCAACTGCCAAGAAGGGAAGGACACAAAAAGGTGCAGGGCGTGTGCTCCAAAAAAGGCATTTGGAAGGACACCATTTACATGTGAAACATGCCCCCCAAAAGACCTAGGACACTTTAGATTTTACCCCAAAGTACATGCCCAGCTTAGGCACCTTCCCTTCTAAACATGCTGTTTCCAGCCTGTAGATTATTGCCACAAATGAGATATTGCCTACCCGGGAGAACCTGCATCAGGATATTTGGGGCATTTGTCTCAGTGGCAGGAGCTGGGCACAAGGATAATTCAAAATGCTGTCACTTCTTGGGGGTTGTCTATTGTAGTGGTACCCTCAGCGGCTCTGCTGACATGAATGGCACTCCAAATCCAAACCTAGTGAAACTGGAGCTCCAAAAGCTTAAAATCTGCTCCTTCCCTTCTCAGCCCTGCTGTGTGCCCAGCCTGTAGATTATTGCCACATATGGAGTATGCTGTGCTCCGACAACCGCCAGAATGATTGGGGGGTTCGTCTAAAGTGGCATGAGTTGGGCAAAATATATTTGGACAAAATGGGCACATTTGAGAAAAAAAATGCTATTTAACTCCACCCCTCAGTGAATTTATCAAGGGCTTATAGTTTCCAAAAAGTGCTCATGCCCTAAAGGTGAGAAGGGTGTGTTATGGGGCAGTCTACACCGAGAAAATATGTGAAACTGCCTTGGGTGTCAGAAAGGTGAGTACAGAGTTAATTTTTTAATGTGCTGGGTAGGGGGGCAGCGATGTCTATAAACTTGTGGGGAGTGGGGGGCTGGGCAGCAGCAGCTAGGGCGTTACTTACTGGGGGGGGGGAGGGCAGCAGAGCCGAGGCACGTCGACTTACTGGGGGGAGTTGGGGGCGCAGCAGCAGCAGGCCGTCTACTTACTGGGGGGGGGGACCTTAAGGACGCAGCCATTTTATAGCTTAAGGCTCAGCCCCATTTTTATGGATTCAGAATTGCGTCGCTTTATATGGTTATAACTTTTGAACACTGTTACTTATCAAAGCCATTCTGAGATTGTTTTTTCCCCACATGTTGTACTTAATTTTAGTGGTAAATGTTGGCTGATATTTTTTGGGAAAATAAACGCAAAACTTAAAAAAAAATGCTGAATTTTTTGAAAAATTTCACTTTTTTGAAATTCAAAATCATTACATTTTCAGGTAGATAGATTTACCACCTAAATAAGTTGATGAATAACATTTCCCATATGTCTACTTTACATTTTTGAAATGTCTGGATAATTAATTTTGATGTCGTGCGGCCTACAAATCGAATAGCAATTTTCCTTTATTTCAAAATTTACTCTTTTGCAGATAAATAGTGTTTTGAATGAAGTTTTACATATTTGCATCAAAACCCCCTATATCAGTGATGGCGAACCTTTTAGAGACAGAGTGCCCAAACTACAACCAAACCCACTTATTTACCCTGATGTGTCAATGTGCCATTTTAACCCCTACGGCATCAGCCTCTTTTGGCCTTAAAGGAAACCTACCACTGCTCACATGATGAAATCATGCAAGCACACCACCACTGTAGGCTATTTAATACTGAGCCGGCACATACTTAGTTAGGCACAGCAATCTTTAGTTTAGCTAAAAAAGATTAACTCACATATGTAAATTAGCCCTCCGGTGCTACCCCTACATCATCAGCCCTCAGTCTATGCCTTCCAAGTGTAATTATTCACGGCCTCCTTCTTTCTACTGCCCTCCTTCAGGGCCGAAAGCCATGAAGACTGAGGCATGAATAAATAACAATAGGAAGGCATCGACGGAGGGCTGATGACGTAGGGTAGCACTGGAAGGGCTATTTACATATATGAGTTAATCGTTTTTTTAGCTAAACTAAAAATCGCTGGGCCAAACCAAAGTATGTGTCGGCATCAGTATTAAATAGCCTACAGGGTTGTGTGCTGTATGATTTCATCATGTGAGCAGTGTGTAGGTTTCTTAAGGACGTGGCCCCATTTTTCAATCTGGCATGTGTCAATATAAGTGGTTATAGATTTGGAACTCTGAGATATCCAGGGGATTTTGAGATTGTTTTCTCGTGACACATTGTACTTCAAATTAGTTTAAAAATTGGATGAAATCTTTGCGTTTAGTTATGAAAAAAAAAACTAAATTTGGAAAAAAATCTGGAAAAATTCTTTATTTTCAACATTCTAAATTTCTACTTTTGATGCAGATAGTCATAGCATCCAAATAAATTCATACTTACATTTCCCAAATGTCTGTTGTGTGTTGGCATGGTTTTTAAGATTCCAATATTTTACTAGAATGTTATGGGCTAAGAATTTAGGTATCATTTTTCACATTTGTTCAAAAATCACCAAAACCCGTATTTAGATTGACACTGAGAGGCCTAAATAATAGCCAGACTCATAAATTACCCATTATGGAACTACACCCCTCAACGGATGAAAACCACTTTTAAGAAGTTGTTAAGCCTTTAGGTGTTTTATAGGGGTTAAAACAAAATGGGAGGTGCAGTCTGCAAATGTAATATTTTTTCACCATACACTCATTTTGGGTGGAAAAATAACATTTACAATGGATTAAATGAAAAAAGCCTCCACAAAGTTGAGTACACTGATACCCTATATGTGGTGGTAAACTGCTGTATGGGCGCACGTCCGGGCATAGAAGAGAAGGAGGCGCCATGCAGAGAGATCTGCAGGTCACATTGTACAGGCAATAATTTTTTTTTTTTTTTAATGTGGAACTATATGGGCTTATTTCTTTTGCCACATGAGATGCACTTTTCTGGTAGGTAATTTTGGGGCATCTAAGCTAATTGGTGAGATTTTATTAACTCTTTGTTGAGGAGGAAATGAAAATCAGCAATTTTTAGGAAATTTTATGTTTTTTTTTGGTCGTAACCATACCATAAAAATAGTATATATTTTTATTCTATGGGTCGCCACGATTACGAAAAGACCTCATTTATAGCGATTTTTTTGTTTTTTTTTCCCAATTTTACCGAATAAAAAGTAATTTGGCAAAAATGTTGTTAATTTTAGCATCACCGTCTTTCATATGCATAACTTTTTTATTTTCGCCTCACAAATCTGTTTAAGGGTTATTTTTTTGCGAGAAGGATTGTTCTTTTTGTGGTCTTATTTTAGAGTGCATAACATTTTAAATCACTTTTTAGAGCATTTTTTATAGGGTATTAATTAAAAATGATCTTTTTTCAGAAAGTTTTTTCGTTTTTTTTTTTTCTCGGCGTTTACCGTGCGGGTTCTAGTAACGATTCTGTTTTATTAAACAGATTGTTCGCGAAGCGGCAATAACAAATATGCAGAGTGTGTTTGTGTTTTTGTGGTGTTTTTATACTTTTTAAGTGTGTTTTTATGGGAAAGTGACATTTTAGGGGCTTCTATTTTATGTATTTATTAATGTGTAGTGTTCAGTGTTTTTCACTCTTTTTTTTTACTTATACATACTGAAATTGAACCAGTGGGTCTGATCGCTGGTTCAAATTCAATACACTGCTCTACAATACATTTGGATCCCCCAGTAAGCGGCGCGGGGGATCCGATCCATAGCACAAACCTTACACGCGGGTCATGCTGACAGTGGCGTTGTAAGGGGTTAACACCCGCGATCGGAGTCGGCTCCGATTCGGGTGGTGTTAGCGCAGGCTGTCAGCTGTGAGAGAGCAGGACTTATAGCATGTCCCCGTGCGCTAAGTATGTAGCGCCGGGGACGTACTATAACGTCTGTGTGCGCCTAGGGGTTAAGCAGTAACTTATTGCTACCTGTTCTTCCACTTCTTTAATTGTATCGGCCCCTTGAGGTCACCAATACAGGTGAAACTAAGTGGGCAAATTCGTCTATCATGTTAGCTCCCTCCAGGGTTCTCTGTTCGAAAGAATGGTGGGTCCGCAGGAGGACCTCCAAAGAGAATGCACTTCTGTCAACACCTCTCAGTTTTCAAGCAGTTCCAAACAGTCAATGGATTTTAACCTGTTGGTGTGAACTCTGTCCTGGGCTGATGGCCTGAGTGCCCACAGAAAGGGCTCCGAGTGCACCTCTGGCACCAGTGCCATAGGTTTCGCCATCTCACATATATAATTAACCCATTTTCAAATGTGACCCCCAAACTATCAAACAGCTTTAGGAAGATTGTTAACCCATTGAGATCTTCTAGTAATGAATCAAAATGGAGGTGAAATTTAGAATGGTCAAATTGTGCGGTTATACGTTCATTAGCCCTAAAATTTCTACATTTCCAAAAGATAAAATAGAAAACCCAAGTACAGAGACCCACCACAGGTGGACGGTACCTGTTTATGGGTTGCACAGCGAGGCGAACAGAATGGGAAGGGCGCCTGTCAGGATTGTAGTTTTCGTTTCCTCCTTAGTAGGCATAAAATGTTCGCTTTTTGTTATTGGGGCCATGTGACTGCATTTTTTTTGCGGGATGAGATGCTTTTCCAGTGTCGCCATTTTAGGTTGGTTATCACTATTTGAAAATTTAGAAATAGTTTTTGAGGGCAGGAGTAGAAAAGCATCAATTCTGTACTGGAATTTTTGACTTTTTTTTTTTTTTTTTGTGTGTTCACCGTTTAGCCTAACAATCATGTTATCTTTATACTATGGGTTGATACGATTATGGGATACCAGACTGAATATATTTTCTGACATTTACTAAATTTGGTCAAAAAACTAATGTGGGGATTGCCATCTTCCAAGTGGCATAAAATTTTACTTTATTGGCTACGGAACTGGTTGATGGCTTGTTTTTGCTTATGGGCATTTTATTGATTTATTACTCTTTTTATGATAAACATTTTTTTTACTTTTTCACTTTTCCACCATGGGACATTGACAAGCAATCATCTTGATTGCTCTGTTCATTAGAATACTCTGCAATACTCATGATTGAAGGGTATTAGCAGTTGTCAGCCTATGCACTTGATAGGCTGGCACTCTGCCAGTTAAGATGAGTCACAGACGCCATCTTACTGGCGTGCTGCAGGTCCACATCGGATTCAGACCCCAGCACTTCCATAGCAGCGATCGGAGCCCACTCCGATCGAGGGCGTTACACTGGGGTGCCGGCTAATAGTTACAGCCTGCACCCCGTGTTTCCCGATGATGGTTCAGCTCAGATCATAAGCCGAGCCGTATCAGCTCGTGGCGGATAAAGTTAGGTGTTAGGATTCTGGGGGAAATAAATACTTACATACAGAGTAACAAATAGTCATATGGAAACAATAGGAGCGAGGGCTGCGGTGAAAGAGCTTACGTCTATGAAACTGAGCAACGCCTGAATTTGTGTCAAATCAAGGTTTGCGCAAAGGGGAATGAAGGGATTTTGTGAATTTGCATTTCTATACTCCAGTATGTTGTATGTCCTCACAAATCTAGAAGTTGCTAGGAAATTAACTTTTGTCATCTGTAGTGGCTTATAATTTGTGGATTATAATGTAAGAGATTTTATATGGGGCTCATCTGCAAGTGACTATATTAACCTTGATTGCTCCCAGTATAGGGACGAAGCACAAACTAAGACACCCGTCTTAGAAAATGCAGAATCTCCCCTTTACAATATGGCGACTGACGCACTAATCATCATCAGCAGCATAGGGGGCGTGTGTAAGGAGATAGGTGCTTATGCTAATGGCCTAATGAATATACCAGAACATCCTCTTTAAGAATCTTCCAAAAAGTTATTATCGGGTGTGTGCCATATAATCGTGTACAATGAATCAGGGAAAGTAGCACTGTACGTGGAAATTCAAGAGGTCTCCCTAAGTTGTGCTTGGGCCAAAAACTTACAAGGCACAAGAGCAGGGCATATGCAGCGAATGCTATAATTGTGTATTAAGTACAAGGACAAGAGAGAAGGTCCTTGTAATAACAACAAACATGGGCACACCATGTACAGAAACCCCAGACTGATGCATTTTGGACTACAATAGTACATTGAGAGGGGTTGACTTGTCGGACAGGTGCTTAAAAGAAGGGTGTATACAAAAGAAGCTGGCCGTGCACATCATTCGCTAGCACTGTATAATGCATATGATTTACATCCATGTGCAGGCCAGAGGGGAACTTTCTGGTTTTACAAAAGGTGTCATAAGCATTTCTTTTGGAGCCAGGAAGGGGGGGGGGTGCCAGCACTTCTTGAAGTAAGCCACAAAACGTATTGGTTCCAGGGTTGCAAGTTCCAGGAGAAGAGTTTCCCCAAACTGCCAAGAAGGGAAGGACACAAAAAGGTGCAGGGCGGTGCTCCAAAAAAGGCTATTTGGAAGGACACCATTTACCATGTGAAACATGCCCCCCAAAAGACTAGGACACTTTAGATTTTACCCCAAAGTACATGCCCAGTTAGGCACCTTCCCTTCTAAACATGTGTTTCCAGCCTGTAGATATTGCCACAAATGAGATATTGCCTACCCGGGAGAACCTGCATCAGATATTTGGGGCATTTGTTCTCCAGTGGCAGGAGCTGGGCACAAGGATAATTCAAATATGCTGTCACTTCTTGGGGTTTCTATTGTAGTGGTACCTCGCGGCTCTGCTGACATGAATGGCACTCCAAATCCAAACCTAGTGAAACTGGAGCCCAAAAGCTTAAAATCTGCTCCTTCCCTTCTCAGCCCTGCTGTGTGCCCAGCCTGTAGATTATTGCCACATATGGAGTATGCTGTGCTCCGGACAACCGCCAGAATGATTGGGGGTGTTCGTCTAAAGTGGCATGAGTTGGGCAAAATATATTTGGACAAAATGGGCACATTTGAGAAAAAAAATGCTATTTAACTCCACCCCTCAGTGAATTTATCAAGGGCTTATAGTTTCCAAAAAAGTGCTCATGCCCTAAAGGTGAGAAGGGTGTGTTATGGGGCAGTCTACACCGAGAAAATATGTGAAACTGCCTTGGGGTGTCAGAAAGGTGAGTACAGAGTTAATTTTTTAATGTGCTGGGTAGGGGGGCAGCGATGTCTATAAACTTGTGGGGAGTGGGGGGGGGCAGCAGCAGCTAGGCGCGTCATACTTACTGGGGGGGGAGGGCAGCAGAGCGAGGCACGTCGACTTACTGGGGGGAGTGGGGGCGCAGCAGCAGCAGGCCGTCTACTTACTGGGGGGGGGGAAATTTACTCTTTTGCAGATAAATAGTGTTTTGAATGAAGTTTTACATATTTAGCATCAAAACCCCCTATATCAGTGATGGCGAACCTTTTAGAGACAGAGTGCCCAAACTACAACCAAAACCCACTTATTTACCCTGATGTGTCAATGTGCCATTTTAACCCCTACGGCACTCAGCCTCTTTTGGCCTTAAAGGAAACCTACCACTGCTCACATGATGAAATCATGCAAGCACACCACCCTGTAGGCTATTTAATACTGATGCCGGCACATACTTTAGTTAGGCACAGCAATCTTTAGTTTAGCTAAAAAAAGATTAACTCACATATGTAAATTAGCCCTCCGGTGCTACCCCTACATCATCAGCCCTCAGTCTATGCCTTCCAATTGTTAATTATTCACGCCTCCTTCTTTCTACCTGCCCTCCTTCAGGTGCCGAAAGCCATGAAAGACTGAGGCATGAATAAATAACAATAGGAAGGCATCGACGGAGGGCTGATGACGTAGGGGTAGCACTGGAAGGGCTATTTACATATATGAGTTAATCGTTTTTTTTAGCTAAACTAAAAATCGCTGGGCCAAACCAAAGTATGTGTCGGCATCAGTATTAAATAGCCTACAGGGTTGTGTGCTTGTATGATTTCATCATGTGAGCAGTGGTAGGTTTCCTTTAAGGACGTGGCCCCATTTTCAATCTGGCATGTGTCACTATAAGTGGTTATAGATTTGGAACTCTGAGATATCCAGGGGATTTTGAGATTGTTTTCTCGTGACACATTGTACTTCAAATTAGTTTAAAAATTTGGATGAAATCTTTTGCGTTTAGTTATGAAAAAAAAACTAAATTTGGAAAAAATCTGGAAAAATTCTTTATTTTCAACATTCTAAATTCTCTACTTTTGATGCAGATAGTCATAGCATCCAAATAAATTCATACTTACATTTCCCAAATGTCTGCTTTGTGTTGGATAGGTTTTTAGATTCCAATATTTTACTAGAATGTTATGAGGCTCTAGAATTTAGGTATCATTTACATTTGTATGTAAAATCACCAAAACCCGTATTTAGATTGACACTGAGAGGCCTAAAATATAGCCAGACTCATAAATTACCCATTATGGAAACTACACCCCTCAACGTATGAAAACCACTTTAAGAAGTTTGATAAGCCTTTAGGTGTTTTATAGGGGTTAAAACAAAATGGAGGTGCAGTCTGCAAATGTAATATTTTTTCACCATACACTCATTTTGGGTGGAAAATTAAACATTTACAATGGATTAAATGAAAAAAGCCTCCACAAAGTTTGAGTACACTGATACCCTATATGTGGTGGTAAAACTGCTGTATGGGCGCACGTCCGGGCATAGAAGAGAAGGATGCGCCATGCAGAGCGATCTGCAGGTCACATTGTACAGGCAATAATTTTTTTCTTTTTAATATGGGACCTATAGGGGTTATTTCTTTTGCCACATGGATGCACTTTTCTGGTAGGTAATTTTGGGGCATCTATAGCTAATTGGTGAGATTTTATTAATCTTTGTTGATGGAGGAAATGAAAATCAGCAATTTTTAGGAAATTTTATGTTTTTTTTGGTCGGTAACACCATACCATAAAAATAGTATATTATTTTTATTCTATGGGTCGCCACGATTACGAAAAGACCTCATTTATAGCGATTTTTTGTTTTTTTTCCCCAATTTTTACCGAATAAAAAGTAATTTGGCAAAAATGTTGTTAATTTTAGCATCACCGTCTTTCATATGCATAACTTTTTTATTTTTCGCCTCACAAATCTGTTTAAGGGCTTATTTTTTGCGAGAAGGATTGTTCTTTTTTGTGGTCTTATTTTAGAGTGCATAACATTTTTTAAATCACTTTTTAGAGCATTTTTTATAGGGTATTAATTAAAAATGATCTTTTTTCAGAAAGTTTTTTCGTTTTTTTTTTTTCTCCGGCGTTTACCGTGCGGGTCTAGTAACGATTCTGTTTTATTATACAGATTGTTACGGAAGCGGCAATAACAAATATGCAGGTTTGTTTTGTGTTTTTGTGGTTTTTATACTTTATTAAGTGTTTTTATGGGAAAGTGACATTTTAGGGGCTTCTATTTTTATGTATTTATTATAATGTGTAGTGTTCAGTGTTTTTCACTCTTTTTTTTTTTACTTATACATACTTGAACTTGAACCAGTGATGGTCTGATCGCTGGTTCAAATTCAATACACTGCTCTACAATACTATTTTGGATCCCCCAGTAAGCGGCGCGGGGGATCCGATCCATAGCACAAACACCCTTACACGCGCGGTCATGCTTGACCGTGGCGTGTAAGGGGTTAACACCCGCGATCGGAGTCGGCTCCGATCGCGGGTGTTAGCGCAGGCTGTCAGCTGTGATAGAAGCAGGACTTTATAGCATGTCCCCGTGCGCTAAGTATGTAGCGCCGGGGACGTACTATAACGTCCTGGTGCGCCTAGGGGTTAAGCAGTAACTTATTGCTACCTGTTCTTCCACTTCTTTAATTGTATCGGCCCCTTGAGGTCACCAATACAGTTGAAACTAAGTGGGCAAATTCAGTCTATCATTGTAGCTCCTCTCCAGGGTCTCTCTGTTTCGAAAGAATGGTGGGTCCAGCAGGAGGACCTCCAAAGAGAATGCACTTCTGTCAACACCTTCTCAGTTTTCAAGCAGTTCCAAACAGTCAATGGATTTTAACCTGTTTGGTGAACTCTGTCCTGGGCTGATGGCCTGAGTGCCCACAGAAAGGGCTCCGAGTGCCACCTCTGGCACCAGTGCCATAGGTTCGCCATCACTGCCCTATATAAATTAACCCATTTTCAAATGTGCACCCCCAAACTATCAAACAGCTTTTAGGAAGATTGTTAACCCATTGAGATCTTCTTAGTAATTGAATCAAAATGGAGGTGAAATTTAGAATGGTCAAATTGTGCCGGTTATACGTTCATTTAGCCCTAAAATTTATACATTTCCAAAAGATAAAAATAGAAAACCCCAAGTACAGAGACCCACCACAGGTGGACGTTACCTGTTTTATGGGTGCACAGCGAGGCACAGAATGGGAAGGAGCGCCCTGTCAGGATTTTAGTTTTCTCGTTTCCTCCTTATGTAGGCTATAAAATGTTCGCTTTTTCGTTATTGGGGCCATGTGACTGCATTTTTTTTTGCGGGATGAGATGCTTTTTCCAGTGTCGCCATTTTTAGGTTGGTATCACCTATTGTTGAAAATTTAGAAACTCGTTTTTGAGGGCAGGAGTAGAAAAGCATCAATTCTGTACTGGGGAGTAGAAAAGCATCAATTCTGTACTGGATTTTTGACTTTTTTTTTTTTCTTTTGTGTTCACCGTTTAGCCTAACAATCATGTTATCTTGGGGGGGGTCGCGTGACGGGATGACGTAATCGACGTTGCTCCGCCTCCCGCCGTCTCTGTGGCCGCTCGCGATGCTGTGGGACGCCGACTCCATGGAGTGACTGCGGGCGCCCTGTAAGCTGGCTCGGCGGCAGTGGGTCCTTCCTCGGCAACCTGTACGGGACAAAGGTCTGGCCGGCACCGGAGGGATGATGTCCTTCAGGCACGATACAGGCATCCTACTCGAGCAGGCGTGGTGAAAGGTAGGGTCCGGGTAGGGCCGGTCCTTGTGTGGTGTGGAGAGGTGCAACCCACAACTCCCGGTTTGCGACCTACTGCCGTCGCCCGACTGGAACGGAGGGACTGCGGCGGGAAGCGAGCAGTGGGGGTGGGGTGGTGCCGGGCACATCCGGGTGGTCTCCTCCCCGGTCCTGCTAATCACCACAACCGCTCTCCTTACCGGCCAGCCTGATATGTGCCGGCCAATATCTGGAGGCTTCAGAAGTACAGCTTGCTTCATTAACTGCTTTCTCTACTAACTGAACTAACCCTGCTAACCCTGCTTGCCACTGGACAGAGAGAAAACATTTGCTATACTCACCATTTAATATCCTAGCTTCTGATTTCTCTGCTAACTGCGCCTGTATTGATCTTCGTCTGACTACGTTAGTGCCTACCAGCTGCCAATCGTGTCTGGGTCGATATTGCTACAGTGAGGATTGTCAACGACTTCTGCACGCACATAGGATATTGCGTTTGATTTAGATACAACAATCATGTTATCTTTATACTATGGGTTGATACGATTATGGGGATACCAGACTTGAATATATTTTCTTACATTTTACTAAATTTGTCAAAATACCAGACTTGAATATATTTTCTTACATTTTACTAAATTTGTCAAAAAACTAATGTGGGGATTGCCATCTTCCAAGTGGCATAAAATTTTTACTTTATTGGCTACGGAACTGGTTGATGGCTTGTTTTTTGCTTATGGGCATTTTTATTGATTTATTACTTTCTTTTTTATTGAATAACATTTTTTTTTACTTTTTCACTTTTCCACCATGGGACATTGACAAGCAATCATCTGATTGCTTGTTCATGATAATACTCTGCAATACTCATGTATTGAAGGGTATTAGCAGTGTCAGCCTATGCACTTGCATAGGCTGGCACTCTGCCAGTAAGATGACGTCACAGACGCCATCTTACTGGCAGTGCTTGCAGGTCCACATCGGATCAGACCCCAGCACTTCCATAGCAGCGATCGGAGCCCACTCCGATCGCGGGTGTTACACTGGGGTGCCGGCTAATAGTTACAGCCTGCACCCCGTGTTTCCCGATGCTGGTTCAGCTCAGATCCATAGCCGAGCCGTCATCAGCTCCGTGGCGGATAAAGGGTTAGGAATTCTGGGGGAAATAAATACTACATTACAGAGTACAAATAGTCATATGGAACAATAGGAGCGAGGGCCCTGCTTGAAAGAGCTTACAGTCTATAAAATTGAGCAACGCCTTTAATTTTTGTGTCAAATCAAGGTTTGCTGCAAAGGGGAATGAAGGTGATTTTGTGATTGCATTTCTATACTCAGTATGTTGTATGTCCTCACAAATCTAGAAGTTGCTAGGAAATTAACTTTTGTCATCTGTAGTGCTTATAATTTGTGGATTATAATGTAAGAGATTTTTATCTGGGGCTCATCTGCAAGCTGACTTTCATATTAACCCTTTGATTGCTCCCCAGTATCGGGACGATAGCACAAACTAAGACACACCAGTCTCTTAGAAAATGCAGAATCTCCCCTTTTACATATGCGACTGCGCACTAATCATCATCAGCAGCATAGGGGGCGTGTAAAGGAGATAAGGTGCTTAAATGCCATTGGCCATAATGAATATACCAGAACATCCTCTTTAAGACATTCTTCCAAAAAGTTATTATTCGGTGTGCCATATAATCGGTGTACAATGACTCAGGGACGCAGCACTGTACGTGGAAATCAGAGAGGTCTCCCTAAGTTGCTGCTTGGGCAAAAACTTACAAGGCACGAAAGCAGGGCACTATGCAGCGTCTCTATATTGTGTGTTAAGTACAAGGACAAGAGAGAGGTCCTTGTAATAATAACAATACATTGGCACACCAGTACAGAAACCCCCAGACCTGTATGCATTTTGGACTACAATAGGTACATGAGAGGGGTTGACTTGTCGGACCAGGTGCTTCAGGCCAACGCCAGGCAGAAATCGAGGGTGTAGTACAAGAAGCTGGCCGTGCACATCATTCCGCTAGCACTGTATAATGCATATGTGTTACATCCATGTGCAGGCCAGAGGGGAACTTTTCTGGATTTTCAAAAGGTGGTCATTAAGCATTTTTTTGGAGACCAGGAAGGGAAGGGGATGTGCCAGCACTTCTTGAAGTTAAGCCACAAAACGTATTGTTCCAGGGTTGCAAGTTCCAGGAGAAAAGTTCCCCAAACTGCCAAGAAGGGAAGGACACAAAAAAGGTGCAGGGGGTGCTCCAAAAAAGGCATTTGGAAGGACACCATTTACCATTGTGAAACATGCCCCAAAAGACTAGGACACTTAGATTTTACCCCGATGTACTATGCCCAGCTTAGGGCACCTTCCCTTCTAAACCATGCCGTTTCCAGCCTGTAGATTATTGCCACATATGAGATATTGCCGTACCCGGGAGAACCTGCATCATGATATTTGGGGCATTTGTCTCCAGTGGCAGGAGCTGGGCACAAGATAATTCCAATATGCTGTCACTTCTTGGGGGTTTCTATTGTAGTGGTACCTCAGCGGCTCTGCTGACATGACATGGCACTCCAAATCCAAACCTAGTGAAACTGGAGCTCCAAAAGCTAAAATCTGCTCCTTCCCTTCTCAGCCCTGCTGTGTGCCCAGCCTGTAGATTATTGCCACATATGGAGTATTGCTGTGCTCCGGACAACCCGCAGAATGATTTTTGGGGTGTTCGTCTAAAGTGGCATGAGTTGGGCAAAATATATTTGGCACTAAAATGGCACATTTGAGAAAAAAAATGCTATTTTAACTCCACCCCTCAGTGAATTTATCAAGGGCTTTATAGTTTCCAAAAAAGTGCTTCATGCCCTACAGGTGAGAAGGGTGTGTTATGGGGCAGTCTACCACCGAGAAAATAGTGGAACTGCCTTGGGTGTCAGAAAGGTGAGTACAGAGTTAATTTTTTTTAATGTGCTGGGTAGGGGGCAGGATGTCTATAAACTTGTGGGGAGTGGGGGGCAGCAGCAGCAGGCCGTCTATTTACTGGGGGGAGGGCAGCAGCAGCAGGCCGTCTACTTACTGGGGGTAGGGGGGCATCAGACAGCAGCCGTCTACTTACTGGGGGGAGGGGGGCAGCAGCAGCAGGCCGTCTACTTCACTGGGGGGTGGGGGGCACAGCACAGGCCGTCTACTTACTGGGTTGGGGGGCACAGTACAGGCCTCTACTACTGGGGGGGGGGCAGCAGCACAGGCCGACTATTTACTGGGGGGGGGGGCAGCAGCAGCAGGCCGACTATTTACTGGGGGGGGGGGCAGCAGCAGCAGCCGTCTATTTACTGGGGGGGGGGCAGCAGCAGCAGGCCGACTATTTACTGGGGGGGGGGGCAGCAGCACAGGCCGACTATTTGCAGGGGGGGGCGCAGCAGCAGCCGACTATTTACTGGGGGGGGGGGCAGCAGCAGCAGGCCGTCTATTTACTGGGGGGGGCCGCAGCAGCAGGCCGTCTATTTACTGGGGGGGGGGGCAGCACAGCAGGCCGACTTTTACTGGGGGGGGGGCAGCCAGCAGCAGCCGACTATTTACTGGGGGGGGGGCAGCAGCAGCGCCGTCTTTTACTGGGGGGGGGACAACAGCAGCAGGCCGTCTTTTTACTGGGGGGGGACAACAGCAGCAGGCCGTCTTTTTACGGGGGGGCAGCAGCAGGCCATCTATATACTGGTGGGGGGGGCAGCAGCAGGCCACCTAATATACTGGAGGGGGGGCAGCAGGCAGGCAATCTATACTGGGGGGGGCAGCAGCAGGCCATCTATATACTGGGAGGGGGGCACAGCGGCCTCTATATACTGGGAGGGGGGGCAGCAGCAGGCCATCTATATACTGGGAGGGGGGGCAGCAGCAGGCCATCTATATACTGGGAGGGGGGGGGGCAGCAGCAGGCCATCTATATACTGGGAGGGGGGGCAGCAGCAGGCCATCTATATACTGGGAGGGGGGGCAGCAGCGGCCATCTATATGGAGGGGGCAGAGCACCTCAATATGGGAGGGGGGGCAGCAGCAGGCCATCTATATACTAGGGGGGGGCAGCAGCAGGCCATCTATATACTGGAGGGGGGGCACAGCAGGCCATCTATATACTGGGAGGGGGGGCAGCAATGTGACCAATGCATTTCCCACCTTAGGCTTATACTCGAGTCAATAGGTTTTCCCATTTTTTTGTGTTAAAATACGTACCTTGGTCGGCCTATACTCGAGTATATACGGTATCCATTTTTTTAACCTGACAAAAACACTTGGTCAGTGCTGAAACGCGCTGTTTTATATTTATATTCATCTGCATTATGAATTAAAACGTGGAACTTCTGAAGATGGGCTACCTGTGTGGATACTTCTCGCTTGCATGATTTTGAATATTATCCACCAACGTGTTAAAACTAAGGACGTTTATTCTCTGTGGTTGCTTTACCACTGTATGCTGCTCTGCGTATAAAGAAATATATTACATGCTGAACACTCAAGACCCAAAAGTGAGAGTTCTACTTCTTACCATCTACTTCTACTTCTTATCATTGGAATTATAATCCTACACTTGAGTCTCTCACATTCGGTTTTCCCTCCTGCTTGTATCTAGCACCCTGCCCATGTCTACTCCATTACTACAGAAAGAGAAACTGGTCAGATTAAAAAAAAAAAAAAGGGCTGAGCCTTAATGACAAAACTGGCTATGTTCTTAAGGGGTTAAAAAGTTCTTGAAATGACTATTGTGTACATGTGTAATGAGAGCAGGAAAAAAGTTTGAGGATTTCATGGTTGTAGGTCTATCAGAGTATAAAATTTGGTGGGTGGATGGGGTGGCCATAGGCCCTTAGAAGGCTTGGATCCTGCGATACCGCCTAACCTACTACTGACCTGCACCTACAACAGACCTATCCGATTTGCATACCGCCTTCATCCAGAATTGCTTACCAGACAAAAGATTTTAGGTGTGCCAGACACAAGCACTAGGGACTTCCCACTTTTTTCCTGGACCTGAACCTCCATAACATTGTCATTAACAACATGCCATGTGCTTCACATGTTAACCGTGGGAGAGATACAAAGCTTCTGGGTCAATGTCAATGGAACCCTCCTTACTGTAATACAGAGTCTCATGCTTTGAGCAACTTTGCCTAGCAGTAACCCCAAGTCGGTAGAGGAGCAGTCGCAACTTCCCTTGACTGCGGAAGTGAATGTGGTCACCTTTTCCTCCATTTCTGTTTCCCACCTGCTTATGGCTTCTATCCCATCTCCAAATTCTTGACTCGATTATATAGAGGTGTTTTTAGATGCAAGTCCAAAATGTGTAGCCCCAACTAAAAGGTTTGAAATAGACCTTCAGTTTACTTGACATGTGTATTTTGCATAAACGAAAAATGCCATTTCCATATATATATATATATTCAACATTTTGTACATCTGATGTTTAACTGGTTGTTTGTTTGTTATGTTCCAACAGTAGAATATAAAATGTTGGCAAGTAAATAATAGATGTTAAATTTTACTTACCAAGCACGTTCCCAGGCAGAAACACTAACATGCTCATAAGTAATGAGCCCAGCCAGTAAAGACCCACTGTCTTGTAGCTCTTCCTGGATAGAAAAATAAATGGGGAAAAATGTCTTAATTGAAACTAGGATGCTCTGGCATGAGTGTAAAAAAATAATTTTTACAGTCTCCATACACTTTACAAGAACAATTATAGGCGTTTTACAAGTAATGGATATTGACAGCATGGGGCATATTTATCAGGACGTCAGTGGCGGAGAGGTCCTGAAATAATCGCAAATGCTAGCACATGTGATTATTTGCCCCAATCCGCCACCTTAACAACAGTGGGGCGAGCGTAAAAAGTCGCCGGCTGCGTTTATTTCTACGCCAGGCCCTGCTTGGCGTAGAAAAAACACAGCGTGGAAGCCTCTTGATGTATCCTGCTGTGAAAATGCAGTGGCGGGCATATCATGTGCCAACGCACGAGCGCTTATCTTTATATAATCAGATTGCTTAGGGTCTATGGGCTATAAGCCAATGTATTTCTGGGCTATACATGCTTAATAACTACTTAAAAGTTTAAGCAAATTTCAGAAAAGAGCAGTTCTCCAGTTTAGAAGCTCTGATGGTTCCCCTGTACTTTAACAGTGCCTATGCCTCAGTGGTTATATACTGCACCAGCCATGATGCAAAGGCCACCTACTGGCTGCAACACCAAAGCGCTGGGAGTAAAGACTGGATGAGACCATGGGAGTTTCTACATGAAATGGGAGGCTGAAGAGGTTTTTTTAAATCACCTTTACTGTAGACTTTTAAGTAGTAGCAGTCTTTTTGTTGTAAAAACAGGGTCCTTCAAGATTCTGAAGAGTGACAGAAAAATGACCAGGTACAGAAAATGTACATATAAAGTAAAGGGAACCAGTTAGGGCAATTTGATACATCAAACCACCCACAGGTCTTTATGGACTTGTGTTTAAGTGTCTGAAATTGTCAGGGTCGCCTGAAGCAGAAATAAAACAAAAAACACATTTATGCTGTAATAAAGGAAAGCACATCAGCTTCAGTGCACATGTGCTGTTCCTTTATTACACTACAACGGAAAGAGCACCAGAGATTAGTCTGCCCTCTAGGTAAGGCCCTGCACTGTTATATGGGACACAAATAAACTCATGTGGACCATTGTCCGCATCCCATTTGCCATCAGCAGTTGAGGGCGGCAACTGAAAAAGACTCTCTGGAATACAAACAAGCAGAGAGAAGACATGCTTTATTGTTAGCAGCTCGGACAGTCGGCGCATGCATGGGACAGTGGAATCCATGGTCTTGTACATGAGCCTATAATATTGAATGGGACGTGCTAGCCGTTGAAACAATGGCTAACACAAATCCCAAATTAATGTTTGTTTGCATGATCCTGTTTGTATGTAGCTGCTTGTTTTTTTTTTATTAACCCAGTCCCAGACAGCACTGATATTGTACAAATTGGGACAATTAACCAGTGTTCATTGGTTTAAGTCTCTTTAAAGCTATTAATTGTACTGAATTTAGAATAGTCTGGTAAATTTATAAAAGTGGAGTAACTAAGTACATAGATCCAAAAGAAAATGAGTTCTTAACTTACTCACGACCAATTGCACCTAACATAATCAAGTACAGCAAGTAATGCGCTGTCCCATCCCATAGGCAAATGAGCATTCCATGTGCAGTCCGGAGGTACGGCTCCCCCTACAGAAAGGAAATAACATCAGCAACTCTGTGTAAAAGGGATTGCCTGCTAGGTGTAACACATAACTATGTAGAATCGACTATCTGAAATATAGAAGTGTGGGCAAATATACAAATCGGTTGTCAACTGTGCAAAAACTACAATCTAAAATCACTTTTGCACTAAATTTATCAAGTGGTTTTTGCAGTATTTAACTTGTGTGATTAAGTTGAGTTTTTTTTGTAATTTGTACTGCAATAGGAATTTTTGCCCGTTTCCCAGTAAATTGCATAGACAATAAATGTTACCAAACAGAGGTAGCATTCTTACCACTAAAAACAATAATATGTAACTAGAAATATAAAAACAAGTTATGGATTTTGGAATGCAGGGAGTAAAAAATAAAAAACAAGGCAGTGACGAGAAGGTAGATGCTGGGATTTTTGTCCATGATAAAGTATATCTTAGTTTATCAGGATACATGTTGACTTTCATCCCTAGCATATTTACTATCAAGAGCCCAAAGCAGGTCATCATATCCCCCTAACAATTCTTCTGAGTGGAGAGCATGGCACATCTGCAGTGACTGTAATGCCTACCTCTTTCATGTAGAACTCCATAAATCCGCTGATGTAGCCGTCTTCTTCCATCCATATTATTAAGTCAATGACACTTGTGAAGGAGAAGATTGCAAAAACTAAATATGTTTGAAGAAAGGAAAGGAAAGAAATAAAAATTCATAAATAGGTAAGTGGCATGCCAATGTTCAATAGACTAGCAAGAGGACAGAGACATTAACCACCTGAAATATTTTCCTACTTCAACATCAAATGAGACTGAGTATTTTAGGGCACATTAAACTCGTATAAAGAAAAATGAGTTGAAACAAATCTTGCCACTCCAATGTTGGTAGTAGATAGACCTGAAGAATAAAAAAGACTTGTACAGATGAACGGTTTTTATGGCTTTCCTGAGGCTACTGGTGAACTCCTAATGTTCTGTCCAAAAAATGCAGTTATCAAAGGACCACTGAACACCAGCGAGGTGGCTCCGTCCTGTCAATTTTCTATGCTGCAAACAATGGCATATATTACTAATTATTATTATTAAACTGAAGCTATGGGATAGCTTTGCTCTGTTTTCTTGAATGGAGCAAATGTTACAAATGTTATCTAGAGCTCACTGCAAATATTAATTTGTATCAAAAGCCTCCCATGGAATTGCAATCAACGGCGAACATTTATCACTTTCCGTGAAATATCACAATAGCCTGCTTATTATCCTATTTACAACAGCTCCATGTCAAGGGGGCATAAAAGAGTTCCTGCCCCGGGCCTGCGCACCAACTAGACCATGCAAACACTCACCCTGATGCAAGCGCCATATAAGTCAATGGGCAGGTCAGATGGTATCACACACATTAGAAAACAACTTAAAAAGACACAATGATCACATTGCATCATGCCAGGGCAACAGAAAGTACAAAGCAGTGCCCCAGAGAAAGCCAATATGAGTGAAACAATTTCAAGTCCGTATATGCACACTATTGAATTCATCTGTTTTTACAAACCAGAAAAAAAATCTGCTGAAAAAAAAAAAAAAAAAAAAAAAAAATTACATTTACATCAGTTTTTTAGGGTTAAGAATTGGCTTACTCCACCAAAAATTTGCCCAAAATTGTGATAAATCTGTCAAAGGTCAGCAGCTTTGTCATTAGCTTAATAAAGCCAGCTTTAAGAAAGTGTTGGATGGCAAAAAAAAAAAAAATAATAATCATATTTTGAGCAAATATTTGCAACTATTTTGATGTACAGGGATGATAATTTGGGAATAATAATGATGTTTAAGATTTGTTTTTTGATGTGGACTACATATCCATACTAATTTTGTCAGTGGGGAGTCTATCAGGAGTTCAAACCACACGAAGCTGCAGACAGCTATTGTCCATGGAGAGCTGTGTAACCATAACTTTGTGTGTTGTTAAGAGCAGCGACTGTGAAAAATACATTTATGTTGCCGGGTTGTAGCTAATTTTGGATACTGAAAGTCTCCTCACACTGCTTTGTTCTTTGTGTTAAAACTACTTCCCAGTCACTTCACCATGTATTAATATCTAACAAGAAGCCTGCTACAGGAGGTGGAGCAATTCATTTCCCACAGTGCAAGAAGTCCAGCTACAATGATGGAATAGAAGTGCACTTATCACAGTCGTTTTAACAACATACACTGTATTCAGCTTTGTATGGTAAAAACTGCTGACAGATTCCCTTTAGGTTATACTTGTTGTAAAGTTGGAACTGCTTACCGTAAAATAAAGGATCTTTGGGTGGGTTTCTTTGTGCAAAGAAAAATAACACGACCAACAAAGACAGCAGCACCAACACTCCAATGCCAGCTACAACAAAAGGACTAAAAAAAAACAGGAAAACATTTTTCATCAGACACGGAATCATTTCATAAAGTTGATTACACATAAGGGTTGACATTTGTGTGGGGAGTTCTATTACCGTAATTCTTTTCCAATAGCCATTGGTGTCTGACAAACCTCTATCCATTGCAGCCCTGCGAGGAACACAAGCTAGACAGCCCCCAGTGCCACCACACTTTTGTATTTACATAGAATATTCAATATGTGATAATGTTAGGTTTATTCAAATTGGGTTTTAACACTGTCATGTTACCATGATAATGCATATGCATGGTTTACAAGTTTAACAACTTCTTGTGTTAAAGTTCTTGTGTTTTTGTTGCAGATTTTGTTGCCAAAAACAAGTAGACTGATAAAGTATGGAAAATATTTAAAAAACCGGTTTAATCTAAAAATCTATTTCAAAATATCAACGAAAACTTGAGCTAGCCTGCAATGATTGACAGTGCGAGAATAGTGGTTGGAAATTCTATACATTTCATCCCCATGCTGCTAAAAAGATTGACCTGATTTAGTGCTTAAATGGAAGACTGTGCCCATACTTTAAGTCCCAATCCCTGGTGGGTGCAGCAAGCACCCACCATGTATGGAGGAGCTCAGACAGGTTTAACCATACCTTCACATACTATTTTATTGTGGGTCGTTAAAGAGAACCCGTCAGGCAAAATAACCCCCCTAAATATATTTTTATAAACGACCATTAGAGAGCATTGTCTCTATCCCTTCATTGTCCCTCTATATGCCTGTAAACCTAAGCAATGAGGTCCTAAAGCTGTATGCAAATGACCTGTGAAATGTCCAATGAGTCATTAGCATATTCAAGCTGTCCAGCTTATTAATGAGTGGGAGGCACAACCACACCCCCAGTGCTTGACTGACAGCCTGTATAATGATGTGAGGTTGTATAATGATGTGCTTCCTGGTGCTGGTGGCCACACCCCCTGCAGCCTGTGTGTGCATAGGAGAGATACAGCAGCTCCAGGCTGCAGCCATGTTACAGCAGAACATGTCAGGCACATGTGTAGCTGATGTCTGTGTCTCTGTGTTTTAGGAGGATGCAGAATGTCGGCAGATGCAGCACACACACTAGCAATGCTTTACTATACATTAAACACAAACATGAGCAGGGGGAGGAGAGAGGAGGGGTAACAGGGGTGACATCACTGCCTCTGACCATGTGACAGCCTCATTTACATAATAAAGAAAAGATTATTTTATAATGATTAACCCCTTAAGGACGGAGGGTTTTTCGCCTCATTTCTCGCTCTCCAACTTCAAAAATCCCTAACTTTTTCATTTTTCCGTGTACAGACCTGTGTGAGGGCTTATTTTGTGCGTAACGAATTTTACTTTCCCGCAATGTTATTTATTTTAACATGCCGTGTACTGCGAAGCTGAAAAAAAATTCCAAATGTGGAAAAATTGAAAAAAAACCGCACGTGCGTCACGTTCTTGTGGGCTCAGTTTTTACGACTTTCACTCTTCGCTCCAAATAACATGCCTACTTTATTCTTTGGTTCGGTGCGATCGCGGTGATACCAAATTTATACAGGTTTTATTGTGTTTTAATACATTTTCAAAAATTAAACGAATGGGTAAAAAAAGACAAAAAATTTTTTGGGCCATCTTCGGACGCTAATAATTTCATACTTTGGCGAGGGGGGGCGATGTGGTGAGGGGTGATTTTTTGCGGAAATGAGGCGCGCGTTTTATTGCTACCATTTGCGGGTCTTGTGCGAAATTTTGATACATTTTTATTCCATTTTTAGTATGTACCAAGTGTTGTTGAAAGTGCACTTCGGAACATTTGGGGACATTTCCGCCTGGAGCACCGCACGGCGGAGAACCGTTTTTATATTTGATAGATCGGAAGTCTTTGGACGCGGCGAGTACAATAGGTTTGTGATTGTTACTGTTTTGTTATGGTTTTATATAGTTCTGGGAAAGGGGGTGATTTGAACTTTAAATATTTATTGATTTTTTTTATTTTTTAAACTTTTTTTCTTTTTTTTTAACTATCTTTTAGACCATTTCTAGGTTACATTAACCTCAGTAGTCAGATCGACTGCTACATATACTGCCAATACTACAGAATTGCATATATGGATCTGTTTTTTTTTTTTTTCAAAGCCACTTCATTACAATGAGCCATGGCTCATTGTAACGATAGCAGCTGGCCAGTTAGCCTCGTGTCAAAAGAAGGAACACGAGGGATACCTGGCAATCCGATCGCCGCCCCCCGAGACGTCTAGGGGGGGCGGGCAACGAAAAAAAGATGGCGGCGCCGCGCGCCGCCGTCTTTTAAACGCGCCGGCGGACTTTGCCGGCGGCGCGTAGTTTAGGGGGGTTAATAGCCGCGATCGGTGCAGGCCACCGACCGCGGTGGTATTATCGGTGGGGGTTTTGTGCAAAATGAAAAAACCCCACTCTGTATGAAGAGGACTCAGCCGTGCGCCTCTCATACATCCCTTATACCTCTGCGACGTAGAGCTACGGCGCAGAGCGTTAAGGGGTTATGTCATGAAAATAACTACCGTAAATAAAGGCTGTGATGGGATCCTGTGAGGGCTCCAAGGTAGTACGTGACAGGACTAGTGACCTAGACCTGATGACAGGTCTATATTGTTAAGGGCAACTGAAAAAATGATACACCAGATGATAGAGAGGGTTAGAATTTTTATCTGTGAATGTGTTTTTTTGTTAATAACAGTGAATTAGAGAATGTGCTATTTTGTTATCCCAAATACATATAAGAAACTAGTCTTCGTGGGAATACCCCTTTTAGGGTTACTTGTCTTCTCTGCGGTCTCCATTATTATTTGTTTGGGAACTATATTCATTCTCTGGTGTGGCCCTGTCATAGGACTTGACACTTAACCTAAGTATAGGTCCAAAATATCAGATCAGTGGGTCTCCAACACATCTGCTGATCAACCGTTTGCAATGTCTCTGGAATTAAACAGTGTGCAGACTTTAGTTCCCTTTCTCCCACTGAATAGCGGACCAGTGAGGTGCCAGGTGTCTCACAGTCAGCACTGCCCTATAGTAACTGTACTAGATAATTTCATTCATCTAATACAAAGGTCACACAGGTTACTTACCAGTATGATAAAATGAATCCTCTTGTTGACTCAATCTTACATTACAGATAACAGATATGTATTTTGCATTGAAAAAGTAATTTCATCTTTCTATGAAAAGGATATGGATTTAATACTATACAGCGACCCCCAGGTAAGATGAACATTGGTTAATACCTTCTTTTACAAGCCGCCATATAATATACATTTTCCAAGAACTGAATTATTTGACACTTTTGCCTGGAATCAGCGACTGTAATGGGAATGAGCCGGGTATTATATTGTCATGTTTTATTCATTTTACCACTAGAATCTCCTCTCCTACAGCTGGGTAGACACAAGGAAATATCTATACTAAAATACTAGGCCCTGGGAGGCTACTTATAGCGCAATGTACCTTACGCCAAAATATGTGTAAAATGACGAGAGAAGTGTAGCAATTTTGGATCTATAATGCTTAGAAGTGCTTCTGATATCTACTTCTTGATTATTTCTTACCTTCAAAATCGAAAAATGTCTTAACAGAACTGCATCCTATATTAATATTACATTGTCATGAACCATATACACTACAGCGGTAAGAGCTATCTGAAATTTCCTCACCACCAGGACAACAGGACCAGGACCAGCAATCTCTTGCTTAATTGGCGTCGTTACTGAATACACATTCGTATGCGACATGTATACAGTTATAGCAGCGCCGTCTTGCCCCTGTACATATCTGCATAGGAGGATATATGACCGGTACAGCGCATGCGTATGCCCCTGTACACAGTCTGTATGAGACAGGTGTATCCTACCAGTGCTACAGCGCAGCGTATGACCCTGTACACAGTCTGTATGAGACAGGTGTATCTACAGTGCTACAGCGCGAAGGTATGCCCATGTACAGTCTGTATGGGAAGGTGTATCTACCAGTGCTACAGCGCAGGTATGCCACTGTAACAGTCTGTATGAGACAGGTGTATCTACCAGCGGCTACAGCGCCAGCGTATGCCCCTGACACAGTCTGTATGAGACATGTGTATCTACCAGTGACAGCGGCAGCGTATGCCCCTGTACACAGTCTGTATGAGACAGGTGTAGCTCTCAGTGCTCAGGCAGCGTATGCCCGATGTACACAGTCTGTATGAGACAGGTGTATCTACCAGTCCTACAGCGCAGCGTTGCCCTATACAGTCTGTATGAGACAGGTGATCTACCAGTCACAGCGCAGCGTATGCCCCTGTACACAGTCTGTATGAGACAGGTGTATCTACCAGTGCTACAGCGCAGCGTATGCCCCTGTACACAGTCTGTATGAGACAGGTGTATCTACCAGTATACAGCCGCAGCGTATCCCCTATAACAGTCTGTATGGAGACAGGTGTTATCTACCAGTGTGCTACAGCGGCAGCCGTATTATCCCCGTACACATGATGGACAGGTGTTATCTACCAGTCCTACAGCGCACGTTATGCCCCTATACAGTCTGTATGGACAGTGTTATCTCCAACCAGTCCTAACATGAACAGAGTATGCCCCTGTACACAGTCTGTATGAGACAGGTGTATCTACCAGTGCTACAGCGCAGCGTATGCCCCTGTACACAGTCTGTATGAGACAGGTGTATCTACCAGTCCTACAGCGCAGCGTATCCCCCTATACAGTCTGTATGAGACAGGTGTATCTACCAGTGCTACAGCGCAGCGTATCCCCCTATACACAGTCTGTATGAGACAGGTGTATCTACCAGTGCTACAGCGCAGCGTATGCCCCTATACAGTCTACATGAGACAGCTATATACTAGTCCTACAGCACAGCATATTCCCTATACAGTCTTATGGGGATCCTGTCTGTAACAACTGACGGTATATACTTTATATAGGCCCCATACACGTGTATACCCAGTGTACTCACTCAGAAACGGCTGACATAGAGTTCACCATGTAGGAGATAGGGACAGCGGTGAGGGATAGTAACAAGGGCCCGGCGGGCTCCGGGAGACCCATGGTGCCGCTCAGTGGTGTGCCCGGCTAGGTGTTTCCCGGCATACAGGAGGTGAAGCCCGGGACAGGTCTGACTAGCTGCGCGCTGAGAGCGGAGGGGGCGCCGTGTCTCTGGCCATACAAAGTTCACTCTCAGGTGTTACGACATGCACGGGCTGCACTGATAAGAGCCGCAGCTGGGGCTCATGTTTAGTTATTGCCTATGCACTGCTACTCCTGGCTATGCAGGGAATAGCCTTATTAGCCCGAATGGAGAGGCCAGATGGAAAGCGTGAAAGTGGAGGCAGCAATGAAACAGTGTTATTCGTAGTAATAGTCTCGGGTTCAGAAAGGTGATAGGATATCATGGCAAATACTATGATATGGGCCTCAAAAATTATCAGTGCATGACTTTAAGCACTGCCGGACAGGGATTGTGCACAGGTCCCTACTACCTGTGAACTATTAGGGCGCGTTCACACGTTGCGCTTTAGTTGCATTTTCATTGCTACTATTTACATTTGTTAACGCTATGTTAACACATGTGTTAACATCACATTTACAATGCGTTTTGTAAACGATTTCATGGCTTCTTATATACAATTAACAGTTATCCTGTCACCATATACATGATTTACCTGTGCACAGCCTCTTTTTACTTCTCATATACAGGCAGCCTCCGGGTTACGTACAAGATAGGTTCTGTAGGTTCTTAAGTTGAAATTGTATGCAAGTCAGAACTGATTATTTTATAATTGTAAACCTAGCCAATTTTTTTTTAATCTCTGTGACAATTGTATTTTAATACTTTGGGTTGAACCAGGATTAACAATAAATCTTAATAGTAGACCCCATTGATAACTAATACAGCTGATCATTGTAGCCTGGGACTAAAGTACAGTAAAAGACCAACATCTAGAGGGCCGTTTGTAACTGCGGGTCATCTGTAAGTTAGGTGTTATTAAGTCGGGACCGCCTGTAATATTGTATTTTTAACCAATAGGAAAAAAAAAAACTAAATGGTGGTGTGCTTCCATATTCATGCATTATGGCTGCTATGGTGTCAAAATGAGGACTTTACCCCCTGTTCTGTTGCAGTGTGGCATTGATTCGGTACTCCAAAAGTAAAGATGTTTGATTTTCATATTACCATATATAGCTACCATTTTCATGCTTACACGATAACATTTTCTGGAAGTGGAGCCTTAGCATGGTCAACACACAGCTGGGTGCCCCTGAATTAAAGAATAACTCCGATGTTATAATGATTTTTATCAAATTGCCATATATGACTCCCCCTTTAAACACAACAATGTTTTTTTAAATTGCCCTTTTCTATAATTTTCTGTTCTGCAGGTATTAGTGATACTGCATGTTAAATGTGGCACATGGCAAGACTGTGCACAGGAACGCCCTACAAATGTGTCCAGTGCACTACAGTGTCGGACACTTCTTAAAGAGGACCTGTCACCTAAAGTAAGCAGCTCCTAGGGACACTTCTTAAAGAGGACCTGTCACCTAAAGTAAGCAGCTCCTAGTGCTATAAAAGATGTAGCAGTGTTACACTGCTAGCGTTATCAGAAACCTGAGATAACGCTAGCCTACAGAAACGCAGGCAGTCGTTAACTAGCACCCATTAAAACAATATAAGACTCCGGGTACTGGTTACCTATTACATGCGTTGCTATGAGAGGCGCATACGAGATCGGTCGTGGCACGTCCCCATGCT
>CM033641.1:163227645-163311170 GCA_019512145.1 Engystomops pustulosus
AATGGCCATATATGACTCCCCTTAAACACAACAATGTTTTTTGTAAATTGCCCTTTTAATTTTCTGTTCTGCAGGTATTAGTAAAAAATCTTCGAGTAGTGAAATGAGTGGAGACTGAGGCCGGCGCCACACAGGGCGCTTTGTATGCGCTTGCAAACGCACAAAAGTCGCGCCACAGGGGGGCCTCGGCCCGATCGAGCGCGTGTTTCTATGGAAACGCCTGCGATCGGGAAGAGCCGCCGGTGTTTTGCGTTAATTAATGCAAAAACACGGCGGCTCGTTTTTCGATCGCGGGGTCGTTTCCATAGAAAACGCCGATGCGATCGGGCCGCCCCGGTGGGTGCGGCTTTGTCTGCGTGTGGCACCAGCCTAAGTCAAATTGAGGTTGCCTTCACTTACCATGATACCTTCTCTCATTTAGTAATTTAGCAGCAAATACAATGATATTCCTACAAGTATAATCACTGAACACTGCATAGTGTGTACATACAGGATGTAAATTGTGACTAGCCTGGCAGCCTGTGTCATGTATAGGTGCATGGAGCATGTTATAAGTAGTAGAAACCAACAGTTACATGAAGTGTATAGTCTGTGTTGTTTGAGCACTAAGGAGTAATAGCTTCTCTGCACTGTGCGATTTGAAGTGGGGGACAGGGTGCAGCATAAGGTGCAGAGAGACCCAGAGAATGTTTTATAGAATCACACACATACTAGAATCGAGGGACTACTAGTGTAAAAGTAGGCTAAACTGAGGCGGATAGCAAGAGCAGGAGTGCAAGATCTGAGAGTGGATTTCACAACTACTGTAAGTGAACAAAGAATGACATAATACCTTGTAGAGAGTGACAATAATTAGTAGCTGTGCTTATAATTTACATAGATTTTACAAATTACTCCATCAGTGCCTTTTCCATTAGTTTGTGGTTTCCTTTCTTCCCTACTTTGAATAGTGCAGAATTGTAAAAACTACTATTCATATATTTCAGTTCACAAAATTATGAATAGGGCAAGGTTTACAAATATTGTGGAATTTTTTTGTGGCTGCAATACACAAGTTGACTCTTGTTCATTAAGATCTACTGAAATTATGGCACATAATAAAACTAGTAGCTCTGCCTCACTATGAGCTTTGGATTCTTGTTGTGCGTGATGTCATCACTGGATAAGGCGGCCACATCATCCAGGGAAAAGTCTTTCCTAGTTTAGGACTTTAGCCTGCTAAATAAGGTTGTACCACTGAGGATATCCGCAGCATGTCGATGAGTTGTGCCTGGACTCTGCTCTCTTCTTATCTCCTCCTCCTACAGACCAAACAGGAATATTGCCGACCCAGATTTCTGCCAGTTTTATTTTTGTTAAAAATTGAAGCCGAATAAAGAGCAAACTCTCACTTATCCATAGGAAAGTGTCTGATAGCAAGGATCACAGGGGTTTATGCAGAATATTAAATGTGCACTCGGCATGGATTGCAATTATGTGCTGCTAACCAATCCCTATAAGCATTGGGGACTGCGAAAGTGAGAAATGAAAAACTGAAAAGGGTTAATTAGATTATTACAATAAAATAAAATTCCTTAGGGGTGTAGTTTTCAAAATAGTGGTTGCTTCCTCGTGTATCATTTAGGCTGCAGTGATATGTACCGCTTTAGAAAACTGAATCAAGCACACGGGAGCATGCCCATATGCATTCTACAGAAACGCAGGCAGTCGTTAACTAGACCCCATTAAAACAATTAAACTACGGGTACTGGTTACCTTTACATGCGTTGCCTTGCTATGAGAGGCGCATACGAGATCGGTCGTGGCACGTCCCCATGCTCTTTGATTCTATTTCTAAACGAAGTCAAAGCCGTATGTGTGACCGATCTCCCTAAGGGCGCGTTCACAAGTTGCGTTTTGACCTTGGTTTTCATTGCGTTTGAAACGCATACACAACAGCTGAGGAGAGGTGATTTGCCTAATTACATCGCTGCTAACATTTCCGTTTACAAAACGCATCGTAAACGCGATGTTAACACATGTGTTTTGTTAAACGGTAATGTAATTAGGCAAATCACCTCTCATCAGCTGTTGTATATGCGTTTCAAACCCAATGAAAACGCGACCAAAACGCAACGTGTGAACGCGACCTAAATCTCAACCTAGAACTTCTGCAATTGCCCATCAATCCCACATGAACTACCAAATTAGGCCCCAAATGCACACAGTGTTCCGTTTCCATGATAATGGAGGTTTTGCTGTCCTGATATCTCAGGGGTTTTGCATTTTTGTCAAAGCACCTATAAATTATTATAGCAGTTTATATTCAGAAACGTTACATTGGCCCGCATCAAAGATAGTGTACACTCCACTAGGGGCAGTATGTCTGTGGAGTGTGCAGAAGGCGCCAGATTCATGAATTACAGAGAACGTTATTTATATTTCTGGCACCCTCTCCTGCTCCAAAAGAGCGCACCAACTTTCTTTTGGGCACCTTTAACAGAGCATGTTACACTATTCTGTCAGATACTGCATGTTAAATGTGGCACATGGCAAGACTGTGCACAGGAACACGCCCCTCAAATGTTTTCAGTGCACTACAGGGCGGACACTTTAAGAGAGACTGTCACCTAAAGTAAGCAGCTCCTAGGCTATAAAAGATTGTAGCAGTGTTTACACTGCTAGCGTTATCAGAAACCTGAGATAGATACCGCTAGCCACAGAAACGCAGGCAGTCGTTAACTAGCACCCATTAAAACAATATAGACTCCGGGTACTGGTTACTATTACATGCGTTGCTATGAGAGGCGCATACGAGATCGGTCGTGGACGTTCCCCATGCTCTTTGATTCTATTTCTAAACGAAGTCAAAGCGTATGTGTGACCGATCCCACACAGGCAGCGTTCACAAGTTGCGTTTTGACCTTGGTTTCATTGCGTTTGAAACGATACACACACAGCAGTGAGGAGAGGTGATATTGCCTAAATTCATCGCTGCTAACATTTCCTTTACAAAACGCATCGTAAACGCGATGTTAACACAGTGTTTTGTTAAACGGTAATGTAATTAGGCAAATACATCTCATCAGTGTTGTATATGCGTTTCAAAACCAATGAAAACGCGACCAAAACGCAACGTGTGAACGCGACCTAAATCTCAACCTAAAACTTCTGCAATGCCCATCAATCCCAATGAATACAAATTAGGCCCCAAATGCAAACAGTGTTCCGTTTCATGATAATGGAGGTTGCTTGGTCCTGATTCTCAGGGGGTTTGCATTTGTCAAAGCACCTATAAATTATTATAGCCAGTTATATTCAGAAACGTTACATTGGCCCGCATCAAAGATAGTGTACACTCACTAGGGGCAGTAGTCTGGGAGTGTGCAGAAGGCGCCGATTCATGAATTACAGAGAACGTTATTTATATCTGGCACCTCTCCTGCTCCAAAAGAGCGCACCAACTTTCTTTGGGCACCTTTAACAGAGCATGTACAATTCTGTCAGATACTGCATGTTAAATGTGGCACATGGCAGACTGTGCACAGGAACTCCCTACAAATGTTTCCAGTGCACTACAGTGTGGACACTTCTTAAAGAGGACCTGTCACCTAAAGGAAGCAGCTCCTATAGTGCTATAAAAGATGTAGCAGTGTTACCATGCTAGCGTTATCAGAAACCTGAGAACGCTAGCAAACACTGCCGCCTGTACAATAGAAATCATGAGGGAGCGGTCCGAGGCGATGCTTCTTCCGAGTTTCCTAGGCCTCAAAACTGCTTTCATGGTGGTAATTATAAACTCCAATTGTAGGCAATTTGATATAATGTTAGATAACATGATACGGATATAAATATAAAAGAAGACAAAGATAATATGTGTTAAAAACATATTATTAAACCTACGTGGGCACTGAGGGGTCTTATGTGAAAGTTAAACTAGAGGTTTGAGTGTGTAAGCTGATCAATGGCAGATTGTATACAGAGCGACAAACAAGTGATTGCCACACACATTACATTTTCCGATGAAGCAAAGTGTTCTGGTAGACATTCTCACAGTATGAAATGGATCTCATTCACCCCATAGTAGTAGGGCGTCTTGGGGTTATTCTACAAAGAGAAATAGAATCATTGAGAAAACTCTGTTTAGTTACATTACTGTTAGGAGCAATAATTGTGCACATGTGTGTTCGACCTGTGAGTCAGCGTTGGCATCACACATGCACATTTTAAGTTATAGAGATATGCTTACTATAAATTAGAAATACAAGGTCAAGTTAATTTTTTTAGCAACAGCAATTAATAATTGAACATACCAGTGGATTTGGTCGGAAGCGATAAGCCAGCATCTCCTTTTCCGAAAAGCTTCATATTAATCATCATTTTCGATAACTCGCCGGACGATCTATGCCAAACCCGGCCCCATCCACTGCCGTTGAGCACTAAATGCAAGCACAAGGGGAGTAGTGACAGAGCGAATGATATAAAAAGAGTTTAGATCATTATAATAATATTACAAAAAATATTTTCACATGAGAAAAAAAAAATGATTGAATCCCTTCGGCAGATAATCATAAACCAGAGAACATGCATTTGGCACTGATGCCCTCTTCTGGAACATATAATTATTACAGCTTTTACAAAGTAAATGAAACCTAAAGACGTTCACAATGCAATCCCTATCCAAGCAGTCAGGCCCCCATCAATCATGAGAATGGGAATCCCATTGTCAATAATAAAGCAGTCAGTCAAGAATTCCAACCTGCTGCTTCATTCAATAGTATGACATAAATGACTGTCTCAACCGGCCTCTTTCATTTATTTTGATACTAATTCTCATGATCAATGGGGGGTCCCAGTGTCAGTCCCCTATCACCAGGGATAAGGGATAGCAACCAAGTTGGTACAACCCTGTTAGAGACCTTGGTAGTAATAATATTGTTCACAGGGTTTAATTCCTGGCCATCAGAACCCAATCGTCGCCTTCTTTCCAACCCATCTTCATAAGCATCTGGTATCCTAAGTTTTCCACTGTCAGCTTAAATTCTTTGTATTCTGATAGTCCGGTTCACGACCCTCCTATAAACACAAGGAGCAATTATGATGGGGAAAAAGCAAATACTATATAAATAATAAGCGCTTACATTGCTTTGTGCAACAGAATCCAACAATTCTGCTGCTGGCAGACTATGCTGACCTGTCATCAGTCAGATTTTACATGGGAAAAAAAGCTATGAATGACACCTGCAACAGAGCCTAAAATTAGTAAATGATTCGTCATTTGCATCCCGGATTTCACATCATAAGATACAGGCATTTTAGCAAGGTGCTACCTTGTATGTTTAAAAAAATACCATACGTTACTGAAAAATGCGGCAATAACCTCTATTACCTCTAATTATCAGAAATGGCCTGGAAGTAGAATTGACTAGTATAACTTCACTTTTACAGCATTATTCTGATTCTGTGATCTTTAAACACAGGATTGAGAACTGAATTGCGTGTTGTACATTCCTCACTCTTTCATTGGCAAAATCTTTTACATTGAGATGCCTGTTTCACAGTTAATCCTTAGTACTTCACAGTAAACAATAAAACAGAGCAAAATAATACATATCCTGGGTCATTCTTCTAGTGCAAGGCTGCTTCATATGACGCGCATAATGTTGGGGGACGTATAACGGCCGCCGTAATCAACCTCCGCCTAGACCGGCAATGGGCATACGGAACGGTATAGAGCAGTACGGTGCAGCATACGGCAACTCTGTACCCAGGGATAAGATAGGATGTCTAGGACATCTCATCTTTCCTCGCGCGTGTGTGATGTATATCAAATGGAGGGGCCGGGGGCGGGCAGAGGCTCACTCCTTCATGCCTTCCGTGCGCTGATGTTTACCCACACCTAGTGTGAATGTTAGCCCAGACAAATAGCCACATCACACCTTAGATTACATATAAAATGGGCAGATAGTATGGCACCTGCTCTTTACTTCTCAAAATCATTCAGGATAATGTTGCAGTCTCCAAAGTTCTGGAAATTTTTCTAGAAATTATCAGCACCTCTACTGTGTTTCACATGGTCTTTAATGTAAATCATAGAACAGAGTGGGGGGGAACACATACTTTACATGTGTGCGACATAACAGTGTAGCATATATGTTGAGATATTTGGTTAGAACTACAATTTGAGCTATTCTGTAGGAATAGCACTGGGACTGCCTTGTGGAAATCACTTTTTTAACACAAAATTGTCATGTATGGGTAAACAGAATAGTATGTGTACAAAATAATGTTCACCATTATTTGTGATGAAGAGGCTTCAGCACTCCAGAAGCAGACATAGCTTTGCCTGGCTGTGCCTGGTCACTACACTACACAATGGTTTCTAAAGCAGCAAAACCTCTTTAATAAGCTGATCAGTGGAGAATTAAATGATCTCGTAGTGATGACCCAAAAATACATTTTAAAAAAAATATAAGAGCATTATAATAGTGGATCGCTGAGTGAAGCACCATCTCGCTTTTTTTTCTGTACCTTAAGAGCTTGAATGTTTCCATAAATTTCTAGTAGTCATCTGGAGGCAAAAAATCGCCAATGAAATGCTTACCACGACCCATTTCAGTTAGCTGTTCTGCCCATTCTGTCAGAAAAACAAAGTTTGAACACATAAGCAAAATTGCATTTAGGTTAACAGTGTAAATCCATTCAGGTGATTATCAGATTGATGTTTAATATGCAAGACTTCGTAAACATACTGTAGTAAGATGCACTTAATGAACGTGTACAATAGAAATATAAGCCAGTATATAAGTACATTGGTTGTTTTCTTTGAAAAATTCTGTTATAAAAAATATCCCAATTAAAAGAAATTAGCAACAGTGCAGACCCACCAGGTCTGTGGGATTTCATTAAGATTTTTTATTTGTATCAACAGATGTGGAGTCGGAGCTGTGGAGCCGGTGACACACATAATAAATATAAAAAATTCAACATTCCTTTGAAGTCTGTTTTATCTGATCTAAGGATTTAGGCAAGGGTGATGAGAAACGGTTTTCAAGGGCCATATTGTCATCTCTCAACTGTAATGGTCCCCTCCAAAACCCAGAGCAGATATAGTACCGGAGATGCGAAGCAAATATTGATACTGAAGGCCCACCTAGAGAAGGCAATAATACTGGAGACCCCCAGAGCATAAAACTAATAATGCAGGAGACCCTCAGCAGACAAATATTGGAGACACCATAGCAGACAATAATATAGAGTACCTCATAGAAGACAATACAGGAGCCCTACTGAATACTACTCAAATAAATCCTCTCCTTTCCTGGTTCCTCTTTGCTCCCGCACCACACTACAGTTTACCAGTAATTGACCGCTCCTGGTCCTCTCCTGCGAGGTCTGCATTCTGACCTCGACGCATACAATCAGTGTCAGGAGCCAGAACCACAGAGCAGAGTGCCAGGGGAGGACCCAGAAGCAGGAGAACTTCTCAGCTGTACTCACCCACACTGGCCTGCTGCACCAATGAAAGCTTCCATCAGCTATGTTAAATCAGGAATGGATGTTCTCATTGCAGGGTGCGGACTGCAACTCAGGGCTGACAGGCGCATTTGGGCTGTTGGCGCAGCTTGTGCATCACTGATCTCCCTTTAGTTGAGATGAATGTGTGCTGCACTTTATGTACATACTCAGGAGTGAAGCTCTCTGCTATAGAGTAGAGGCATATTTGTGGAATCAGGGTATGACCATTTTGCTGGAATGGAGTCAAAGTTCAGGAAATTTAGGAAATTATTTGAAATCAGAGGTGTGGCCTAAAGTTTCCACAGCCCTTTGTAAAGTTTGTGTTACTCTTACAGATGATGGCAATTGTTTTACCTTGGTTTATCCATTTCCATTTTTCTCAAATGGTGTTCAGGTTACCTAGTCATTATACTTCTCCCATACTGTCATATTCATGCTGATTTGTTTCACAGTTTTCTCCCACGAGCTGACTATCCTGCATGCCTGCTTGGTTTCTGATCAGCGCATAAAAAGGGACACTCATAGGTAGGCAGAAAGTGGAGTATGTGTGTGGTTATTCTGATCTATGGCCATTTAGAAACATACACATTGAAAAGACTTTTATAGCCATCAGCACCAGAATTACTCGATATAGGAGTTTTTTCAGCAAAAATAGTGCTGAAAAACCCACTCGGCTATACACGATGTATAAACAATAACATTACATACTCACCTTCCAAGCCCTTTCTCTTCATCCTAACAGATGGGTGGGCTAGAATCATGCAATGCACTCAGACCGCCAGAATACAATGACACAAGGTTCCCGCATGCACGGGAGAATACAGTCCTATGGGAGTAAGAGAGCCTAGGTGGGCACGAGGTGAACTAAACGAAGATCCTCTATGCGTTGACCAACCAGATAGGATGTCAGAGATATCTGCCAGACGGGACGGACCGTGCTTTAAGGAGCAGAGAAGGACCAGGAGGGCCGTGGGGGTGCATGGGAGGCGAGTAGTCAGGTAAGTTTGTTTAAACCATGGGGAGTAGGGAACTTCATTACCGGGGAGGCTGCTGCGGGGCAATTCATACTCAGGAGGCTTGCAGGGATCATTACTCAGGGCGGCAATGACCAAGCATTTCCCACTATACAGAGTGTGGTGAAGTTTTATCCTACTCCTGCTGTTCTTTTAGCTGTTTTTGTGGGCCCCTGATAATTCTGTGACTCCCACCAATCTAAAGGCTTCCATTGTCATAACCAGCTTTCAGATCCTGAGCTACAAATAAGAAGAGAATGAAACATTTAGGTTATGACTCCAGTAACAAGGAGAAGCAAGGGATTTATGCGGTTTTCACAAGCCATAGAAATCTACCTGTAAGAAGATATGGTATTGGGGTCTCACTAACTACAGTAACAGGGGGCAGGTCTACCTTGTCTTCCTCTGGCCCCCCACCGACTCTTTCTCTTCTCTTTTGTGGAGCTGATTGTCTGACTGTGCAATGCTGAACACTAGTAGATGAGGAAGACGTGTGGGTAAGATCCTGCAGAATAGGATTTGAGGAACTTACGCTAGTATGCCGAATGGAAATGACGTTCAGAAGATTGTTGGGCTGAACTGACCTTATAATACATGGTATACCTTGCAAAGTGGTCAACAAAGACAATAAAAGTAACAGAAAGATTTATCATTACAAGTCAACTGCATGCACAGCAAAAAATGTTGAAAAGAAATTTAATACATCTGCTCCGGTTAAATTCTAAGAAAAAAATTGGGCTAATTTAAAGATAGACAGCAAGTTTTGGCTGGCTTATGCCAGACACAGAAGAGACACAATAACAGCCAGTGCATAGCTGGCTTTAGAGGAGGAAACAAAAACCTAACACAATTGAAAAGTGTCATGAACCAAAGCAAGCTGGACTAGGACAGATGTGTAGTGACAAGCAAAATAATGTGGGTAGGACTGAAGAGGCCAACAGGACTTGCCTAAGGTCTGATGCCACGTCCCTGTGCCGTGCCATGCCATGAGCTAGCCTCAGATAAAAAGTTTCCAGCATTCGTTTAGCTGTAATTGGCAACAAGTAGTCTGTAAGGGATTATATATTTATACCTGAAGGCAGGATTTTCCGTTATTTTGAAGTGCAATAGCTTCAACCTCTGGACCACCATCTGCCACAAAAACTTGCTAACTTCTAGCAAACATCGCGTTTCTTCATCCTCAGGGACTGCAAGTTAAGAATAGGCAACATTAAAACCACGACACAACTCGCCATGAACATTCAACATCACAAGATTTTATCCTGTTTCCCAATATCATGCACTTTGAAAATGGCACGGGATTTTGAATAAAATGTTAACAAACATTTTAAATAAATAGTAACAAACCAATGAAAGTCAACCAGTTTATCTTGAAAGCAGAGTCTGCCCTGAAACATTATATCTGCAGATGAGGTAATAATTGATTTTAGTGCATGTTCATGGTAGGTAACTCTGGTTTATCACCAGGATTGATACAATAAGATCTGCTTTTTTGGTAATTACTGTCTACTCTAGACTGTACATAATTGATTCATTTATTCCAAATTTTTAACTGTAGAAAACTAACCTATTACCATCCCGTGGACAGGTGGTCATATCAAAAGGAGCCGCAAGTTGAACTAACCTTTACGGGTACAATTTTTTGTTTATATTCTGCTATCTTCTTTTTATAATACAGGAATTCTCGGCTGTTTTGATCATGTAGAAATCTGAAGAAAAACAAAAGGAAAAAAAAAGTATCTTTGTTTTCTTGATGATTACAATTTGAACATACTGTCATGAAAATACTCCCTTTTTTTAATGGTTTATCAAATTAGAATGTAATAAAGAACACTGGTACTTAATGTCTTAAAATCAAATCAATACAGCTCAGATGAACACCACATACAAGAGTTTCCGCTGTGTCATTATTCATACGTTTCCTAACAAAGAAGAGGGGTATCATTATGACTTGGAAGCTTCAAATTGTCTCATTGGGAATTGATATGTCTCCTATATGAAATACTGTATTGGAATATAAAGGTTACAAGTCTAGGCGTCACCAGTAATTAACCTTTCTTTTTTTTTGGAAAGGG
The DNA here is from genome assembly GCA_019512145.1 of Engystomops pustulosus. Lineage (NCBI taxonomy): Eukaryota > Metazoa > Chordata > Amphibia > Anura > Leptodactylidae > Engystomops > Engystomops pustulosus. The sequence goes on from CM033641.1 coordinate 163,238,231, forward strand.
GGAGGAGGGGGAGAGGGTAGAGGGGTGTATTAGTAGGACCTATGGCCGTGGCATCTATTGGGACATAACGTCTCTTATCCGCTTTTTATACAACTGTTGTGGATCTTGTTTTACCTGTGTGTTTTGTTCTTTTGGAAAAAAAGACATAAATGAATGATAAGGGAAACCTACAGCCCGGAATCTACCTATTAAGGTAGATTCGGTGGTAGGTGCTTCTAGTGTAGTAAGGTTAGGCCTGTTTTTCTCTATTTCCATCTTTAATTATGGTAATTGTTAATTTACCAATAGGCTAGGGGGTGTGGAGTAGCCGAGCGAGGCTACACGGCGCGGCTACTCCACACCCCAGTAGCCTCCATTATCCACCAAACCCAGATATCTTCAGAACGCGTACGAGGAGAATGCAGGCCACCGCAGGGCGGTCTCGAGTCTGAAGCTGGAGCTACTGCGCATTCGCAGAAACGGGGCTTCGCAGACGAGGGCCTGCAACTGCCCCTCGTAGCTGTGCGCTGAAGATTCTGGGTAGGTGGATCAAGGAGGCTACGGGGGGGGAGAGTAGCGCGGCCCATGTAGCTCAGCGCCACGCCCAAGTAGCTCTTTGGTAAGTTAGTATATTTCCACAATTAAAGATTAAAAAGATACAGGGGGCTAAAGTATTAGCCTTAAAAGGGCTATCTACATACATTAGAGGCACCTACCCACGGATCTACCAATTGGTAGATTTGTGGTGGTAGGTTTCCTTTAAGGATAAAAAGGAGATGGGTATTGTAGCAGCCAGGTATGATAATCCAATCCTCATGTTGTAGACTCATCATATAGCAACTTGTAATGTATGGGTTAAGATGAAAGTAGAATATGCAGCAAAAACTTACCGGCTATGGAGAGGGCTCGGCCCGCGAGGCCTCTCCATGCACCGGGACGTGGGAAGGGGTAAAAGATATTTCAGGATAGAGAGGGGGTCTGTACAGAAATTTAGTGATGACAGATTGCAATTGAAAGCATTCTGAAGCTTGCTCAAAATGTAACACAGAGGAGATGCAGTAGCTAAACGGTTCTAGTACGAAAGGTTCTAGTCATATTTGGGTAAATGATACAACATGAAAATGCTCACCCAAAGGATTGGATTGTCCTTATAATCTTCCATTGCCATTTTTTCCAGCTCTCGCCCCTTCTGCTACAAATCGAGGCCAACTGTCCACACTTGGCGCGTTTGAGTCCTCTTGGGGGTGAAACTTTAAGCAGGCTGTCAGTACTGGGATTCAATTACACAGCAAAACAGTCAACAGGCAATTTAACTGCTAGAAGAGTACCAAGGCAAAGGAAAGGAAGGGAACAAAGCGAGGATGAATGAGAGCAACAAGCTTACTAGTCAGCCCTTGTGGCATGTAGCCTGTACACTGTGTTTTATACATATTTGTTGACAGCTCTCTTGGTATGTATATATGAGTAGATGTAGGTAGGTTTTCCCATGGTAAAGAACAGCCTCGCCATCCCTACCATTCCAATGCTTATTCATCCAATAGGACGTTATTATGTTTGATGTTTAACTATATGGTAATATATATCATACCACAAATATAAAAAAAGGAAAAAAATTGGTAGCCATATAGCATAGCACACTGGCAACATACACCTACAAGGCCATGGTGTTAGTTACAAGTGACCGTAGATCTGACAGCTTATTATTAACCTACGAATGTTCTTAGAAAGTTTATTCAATGCCTTTACTGGCTGTTCATGAACAGCTCTTTCCAGTTCTTTTTAGGAAAAATTCATTTAGAGACTTCAGGTTAAAAATCAAAAAAAAAATAAATTAAATTTTCTTTTATCAGTCATACATTAAGGTATACTTATTAAAGTAATGAATTGAAATTATAACGTTCTTATAGTCTTAGAACTGTTTGAGTTTAACACTACTGTATTACTAATACTGCAACATAACACTAAATGACCAGTCTTTTCCCTAAACACCCTTTCTCCACATGGAACTTACTTTTTATTTCTAACCACTGCTCATAGTCTCTCATCATTCATCGTTTCCTCTGGGGACTTAAAGACAGTGCTACGATTCAACTTAGGCGTTTGTTTCGTGCGAGTGACAGGACTTCATTTGGTTGAGCATGCTCTGACAGAGGACCCATGCCGTTTTCCTATAAGAAGAGGTTTCTTCTGAGTAGCTGATGAGCTGCATTAGAGCTCCGTTTAAATTGTCTGGAAAAAAAAATACAATATTTCATTCCCATACACTGCATGGGGAATATGGTTGGTATGTGTGCTATACTGAGGCATTGTGAATTGAGAAATAAGAAAATACTAAGTATAGTATAAGAAAATATAATAATTTCAGTGGGATCGAAAGTTGTGTTTACATTGGAGGACAATGATCTGTTTCATTTCAAATCAATGATTAGAAAATACATTATTTTCAGCCAATTTATAATACAATGTGAAGGGGAATAAGATTTAGAATGTGCACGATATATGTGAATATGTATATAAACATCTGATCTGTCAAGAGAATTTAGGCCTACAAACCACCTAGGACAGTGTAGATCACAATGGTGTCGTCTATATCTGGGAGGAGATTTAGCATTATGCAGAAAGTAATTTTGAATCCTACATAGAAATGACGTAAGGAGTCACAGGAAGTCATCCTAGAAAATCCCTCCTGGCAGATTTATGTCCCACACAGTCCAGGTAAAACATCACAAGCTGGATTGCAGCTGATAATAGTGCTTAAAGAGTAACTGCAAAGGTTTTTTTTTTTCCAAATCAATAGCTCTTGGGATGTAAAAAACAAAATTTTTCTATTATCTTTATTACCTATATGCAGTAGTTTCTTTGCTATAGCCCTCACATTACTCATTGCTGTAATGACTGCTCCGTCAGAGAAACAAAGTGTAAACAAACTACAGGGAGGGAGGAGCGCCGCCCCCTACTCACAGAGGAGGGAGGTCATGTTTCAGTGAACTTAGCAGAGTGGACATGTTCTAAACAATGATGTAGCAGAGCTGAATGTGTATGCCGATGTCTCCTGCACAGAATAGTGAGGTACAAGATCTCCCTGTCCCCCCCTCCATCCCAATCTGTTGATTTACATAACTTTATCTGTCTGTCTTGCTTTCTCACTGCTCCCTTCCCCCACCTTGTATCAGCTCTGTCCAGAGAAGCTATTAACCCTTAGTGCTCACAAAGCACAAGCAAACAGACTCATTGAACGGTTTAATGATTTCTACCACTCCTGCTCCTCCATGTGATGGAAGCTGCCAGGCTGTCACCATATACTTCCTGTATGTGCACTATGCAGTGTTTAGTGAATTACTTGTGGAACACTAAATGGATTAATGGTAAATCACTTTGAGGAGAGAAACACAGGACATCATGGGATCTGTGGACAAGCTAGCTGGCCTCAGCCTGAAGGCATAGATGACAGATATTAGTATCTGCCTACTTCACTTCTGGTGAGAAAGATTTTTGTCAAAACACTTGCAGAACAGTAAATACCTTAACTTTGGAAAAAAAAAAGGTGAGCAGCACAAAGTAGGCATCGTTCTGTTTCTTTTTCAAAGGGGGAATCACTTAAATAAGTAGGTAAAATCACTATAGCTTACAGCTACGTTTAAGATTATGCAATGTCGGTGGGGACTAGCAGGGATTCAGGGAAAAATGACTCCCTGCCCCATGGCAAGTTCCTTTTAAAATATAAATATTATATATAATAAATAGTGAGTAGCCAGCATCTGTATATAGAAAATGTGGCCCTTATAGGATCACTTGTAATATAACATATATAACAATTTACCACAAAGCAACTAACTTACCTGCACCTGACTTTTCCTTCTGAAACTTTTAGAAAAATGTTGTAAAGAGCTGCCATCATTCGCAAATTTATTGTACGTGGAGGAGGATTGCAACCGCGGAACTGCAATTTGAAGGGAAGTAGAGTAAGTTTGATGATGCACAATACAGTTTTCAGGCAAATAACCACATTAACTACCCCGTAATAACATTTTTATTTTACTTAATTTGTTAACCCTTTCCTAATGTGAAACCTAAATTGATTTCATGATTATGAAGAAAACATACCTTGAGAATGCTGTACTACCACTAAGCAGGATCATATCTTGTTTAATCCCTGTGTCGAGTGGTTTTGCTGAAAAAACAATTATAAATTCAAGGTAATGGGCTCTGTTGCTTCTCAGATATATGTAATCACCGTGTTGTGCTGACAGGCAGATGTTATCAATCGCTGCACCATCCTCCAACTTCTGTGTATAAGTCATCACAGCTCAGGTTGCTTAGGCCTGTTGGACAGTTCAGGAAGGTCCGGTGTAATGTGTTAATGAACGGCAAGCAGCATACAACCCAGCTTTCCAAAGTGCTGAATTTTAGCTTTGTTTTTCAGGCAAACCACTAAATTAGGGATTAAACATACAGGAGCAACATTACATTGCAAATCAATATTAAAGTCAAGGTTATATATAATATAGTCTCGGGCAAATAGGGCGACTAGTATAATGGGGAATTTCCAGTTATAGAGAAAAAAAGACCACAGGGGGGAAATATTGTGGCAGAGCAGTACTGTGTCTGTCTGTCAGACCAGTAGCTCTGCTTAACTTAATCATGTATAGCGACTTTAACCTACGCTTGTGAAGAAAGCAGACGGCAAAAGAGGTATATAAACCACTTCAAATTCTATGCCAAAAGATTCTGCTGAAGACTCAGGACCAAAACCATGTCTTTGTCAGTGGGATTCAAAGCGTTAGGCAAAGAACGGTGGCGAGTCGGGGAGAACGCGGAAGGCGAAAGGATGTCTGCATGACTTGGGGGGGGCTGATTGGAGTCAACAAAAATAAATATACAATACAATAAAAAAAAATATAAAAAATATGAACAATCATACAATCTAAGTTTCATGGAACACAAACAGCCCAAATTGTAGGCCACAATATCTTCAACTGTGGTTTCCACCTGGGCAGAGTCGTCCGGCTCACGCAATAAGACTTTAAAGTGTTTGATCACCCCTCAGGCTGATGCGACTGGTGGACAATCTAAGGAAGAGGTCCTTGCCTGCTGTAGCATTGTTGCTACATAGCCTGCCCCAAACTTCAAAAAGAATGATTGTAAAAAGGCCTAGCGCAAGTCCGGCAATGGGGGAAGGGAAATAAATTGCAACGGCCCACTTTGCAATGGCCAACATACCCTTACAACACCACTCTCGCGCACTTTGTCCGTCTGTTGGTGAGATGGATGACGGGGGAAGTATTAATTGCACATAAGATGGTTTGCGGTCGGTAATGTCAGAAAAACAGGTATACACGCTCTGGTTACTGTACCCCTCAGTGCGGCTGGCAGGATGTTACTACCCGTACTGTTAAACTTTTTTTTAAATGAATTGACATGCAGAGTGATCAACTTCATGTTTGGACCAAAAACATAACTCGCTTGTACAATAGCTGAAACTTCAACACAAAAGAAGAGAAGTGCTTGTAGGGTTAAATTTCAAAATGCATTTTTTTTGTAAATTGGCAATTTCACGCTAGCCGAGATCTGGTAATGTGTCTCCTGAACCATAAAAATGTACACCATCCTTACAGAACAAAAAAAACACATTTAAAGGGAAAGAATGGCGTACTCTACCAGAACATCTATGTACTGGGGGGAGGGCAGCCATGCAGCAGGCCGACTCGACTTACTGGGGGGGGGGGGGGCAGAAGAAGCAGGACGTTCTATTTACTGGGGGAGGGGGGGGAGGGGGGCAGCAGCAGAGGCCGTCAATGAATGGGGGGTGGGGGCAGCAGCAGCAGGCCGTCTACTACTGGGGGTTGGGGGAAGCAGCAGAAGGCCGTTCTACTACTGGGGGGGGGGGGCACAGCAGCACCCCTGGCCGACTATTTACTGGGGGGGGGCAGCAGCAGCAGCCGAATTTACGGGGGGGGGGGGCAGCAGCGGCAGGCCGTCTATTTACTGGGGGGGGGGGGCAGCAGCAGCAGGGCAGACTATTTACTGGGGGGGGCACAGCAGCACAGGCGACTATTTACTGGGGGGGGGCAGCAGAGCAGGGCCCGAACGGACTATTTCTGGGAGGGGGGGGTGGCGCAGCAGCAGGGAGATATTACTGGGGGGGGGCAGCAGCAGCAGGCCGTCTATTTACTGGGGTGGGGGGCAGCAGCAGCAGGCCGAACTATTTACTGGGGGGGGGGCAGCAGCAGCAGGCCGATATTTACTGGGGGGGGGGGGCAGAAGCAGAGGCCGTTCTTTTGCATGGGGGGGGGACAACAGCAGCGGCCGTCTTTTTACTGGGGGGGGACAACAGCAGCAGGCCGTCTTTTTATGGAGGGGGCAGAGCAGGCAGGCCATCTATATTACACTGGTGGGGGGGGGGCAGCAGCAGGCCACCGATATACTGGGAGGGAGGGGGCAGCAGCAGGCATCTATATCATGGTGAGGGGGGGGCAGCAGCAGGCATCTTATATACTGGGAGGGGGGGGCAGACAGAAGGCCATCTATTATACTGGAGGGGGGCAGGGGGGGCCAGCAAGCAGGCCATCTATATACTGGGGGAGGGGGGCAGAGCAGGCCATCTATATACGGGAGGGGGGGGGCAGCAGCAGGCCATCTATATAACTGGGAGGGGGGGCAGCAGAGGCCTCATATAATGGGAGGGGGGGCAGCAGCAGGGCCATCTATATATACTGGGAGGGGGGGCAGAAGCAGGCCATATTTACGGGGAGGGGGGGGCAGCAGCAGGCCATATATATACTGGGAGGGGGGGGCAGCAGCAGGCCATCTATATACTGGGAGGGGGGGCAGCAGCAGAGCCATATATATACTGGGGGAGTGGGGGGCAGCAAGGTGACCAATGCATTCCCACTTAGCTTATACTCGATCATCGGTTTTCCCATTTTTTTGTGTTGTTACAAATACCGTACCTTGGTCGGCTTATTACTCGAGTATATACGGTATCCATTTTTTTTAACCTGACAAAACACTGTCAGTGCCTGAAACGCGCTGTTTTATATTCTATATTCATATGCATTATGAATTAAAACGTGGAACTTCTGCAGATGGGCTACCGTGTGGATACTTATCGCTTCGAATGATTTTGCATATTAGCACAAGTGTACAACTAAGGACGTTTATTCTCTGTGGTTGCTTTACCCTGTATGCCTGCTGGCGTATAAAGAATATATTATCATGATGAAAAACTCAAGACCAAAGTGAGAGTTTTTACTTCTTAACATCATTCGACTTATTCTCATTGAATTATGAAATCCTACACTTGAGTCTCTCACATCGGCTGAGCCTTAATAACCAAAACTGGCTAGGTTCTTAAGGGGTTAAAAAAGTTCTTGAAATGACGATGTGGACATGTGTAAGGAGAGCAGGAAAAAGTTGAGGATTTCATGGTTGTAGGTCTATCAGAGTATAAAATTTGTGGGTGTTGGGGTGGCCATAGGCCCTTAGAAGGCTTGGATCCTGCGATCCGCCTAACCTACTACTGACCTGCACCTACCAACGACCTAATCGATTCGCATAAAGCCTTATCCAGAATTGCGACCAAGACAAAAGATTTTAGGTGTGCCAGAAACAAGCACTAGGGAACTTCCCACTTTTCCTGGACCTGAACCTCCATAACATTGTCATTAACAACATGCCATGTGCTTCACATGTTAAGTGGGAGGATACAAGCTTCGGAGGTCAATGTCAATGGAACCCTCCTTACTGTAATACAGAGTCTAATGCTTTGAGCACTTTGCCTTAGCAGTAACCCAAAGTCGGTAGAGGAAGCAGTCGCAAGCCCTTGACTGCGGAAGTGAAGTGGTAGCCTTTCCTCCATTGCTGTTCCCACCCTGCTTTATGCTTCATCCCATATCCCAAATTCTTGACCGATTATTATAGAGGTGTTTTCGATGCAAGTCCAAAATGGTAGCCCCAACTGAAAGGTTGAAAAATAGACCTTCAGTTTACTTTACATGTGTATTTGCATAAACGAAAACAATGCCCTTTAAATATTGTATAATATACTATATATACTATATATATATATAGAATCAACATTGTAACATCTTCTGATGTAACTTGTGTTGTTTGTTATGTTCCACAGTAGAATATAAAATGGTGAGCAAGTAAATAATAGATGTTAATTTTACTTTACCAAGCCGTCCCAGGCAGAACCCCAAACCTGCTACTAGTAATGAGCACAGCAGTAAAGACCCACTGTTTGTAGCTCTTCCTGGATTTAGAAAAATAAATGGGGAAAAAAATGTTTAATTGAAATAGGATGCTCTGGCATGAGTGTAAAAAAAAAGTTTTTACAGTCTCCATTTACCATTTACAAGCACACTTTAGGCGTTTACAAGTTAAGATATTGAACAGCATGAGGGCTATTTACAGGACGTCAGTGGCGGAGAGGGCCTGAAATAATCGCAAAGCTAGCACATGTTGATTATTTGCACCAATCCGCCACCTTAACAACAGTGGGGCGAGCGTTAAAAGTCGCCGGCGCGTTTATTTCTCCGCAGCCTGCTTGCGTAGAAAAAACACAGCGTGGAAGCTCGATGTATCCTGCTGTGAAAATGCAGTGGCGGGCCTATCAATGTGCCAACGCACGGCGGCTATCTTTATAGAATCAGATTGTTAGGGTCTCAGCACTATATAAAACACAGGTCAATGCGTTATCTTGTGGTTAAACTGACCTATGGCTATAAACCAATGTATTTCTGGGATTATACCTGCTTAATAACTACTTAAAGTTTAAGCAAATTTCAGAAAAGAGAGTTCTCAGTTTAGAAGCTCTGAGTGGTTCCCTGTATTTAACAGTGGGCCTATTGCCTCAGTGGTTAATACTGCACAGCAATGATGCAAAGGCCACTACTGGCCTGCAACACCAAGCTACTGGAGTAATAAAGACCTGGATGAGACCATGGGATTTCTACATGAAATGGGAGCTGAAGGGTTTTTTTAAATCACATACTGTAGACCTTTAAGTCGGTTACGTCTTTTTGTTGTAAAAACAGGGTCCGTCAAGATTCTGAAGAGTGACAGAAAAATGACAAGGTACAGAACATGTCATATAAAGAAAAGGGAAACCAGTTAGGGCAATGTGATACATCAAAACCACCCACAGGTCTTTGATGGACTTGTGTTAAGTGTCTGAAATTGTTCCGGGTCGCTGAAGCAGAAATAAAACAAAAAACACAGTATGCTTGTAATAAAGGAAAGCACATCAGGCTTCAGGGACACATATGGGCTGTTCCTTATTAACACTACAACGGAAAGAGCACCAGAGTTAGTCTGCCCTCTAGGTAGGCCCCCGACACAGTTATATGGGACAAAATAAATCATGGGACCATTGTCGATCCATTTTGCCACGCAGTTGAGGGGAGGTAACTGAAAAAGGATATCTGAATACAAAAAAGCAGAGAGAAGACATGCTTTATGTTAGCCGCTCGGACCGTCGGCGAATGCATGGGACAGTGGCATCCATGGTCTTGTTACATGAGCCTATAAAGGAATGGGACGTTGTAGCCGTTGAAACATGGCTAACACAAATCCCAAATTAATGTTTGTTGCATGATCCTGTTTGTATGTAGAGTGTTGTTTTTTTTTTTTATTAACCCAGTCCCAGACAGACTGATATTGTACAATTGGGACAAATAACCGTGTTCATTGGTTTAGTCGCTTAAAGCTATTAATTGTACTGAATTTAGAATGTCTGGTAAATTTATTAAAAAGTGGAGTAACTAGAAGTACCCATAGATCCAAAGAAAATGAGTTCTTAACTTACTCCACGGGACCAATGCACCTAACATAATCAAGTACAGCACGTAATGCGCTTGTCCAATCCCATAAGGCCAAATGAATTTCCATGTGCAGTCCGGAGGACGGCTCCCCCTACAGAAAGGAAATAACATCAGCAACTTGATGTAAAAGGAGATTGCCTGCTAGGTGGAACACATAACTATGTGAATCGACTATCTGAATATGAAGTGTGGGCAAATATTACAAATCGGTAGTAAACTGTGCCAAATACAATATAAAATCACTTGACTAAAGTTATCAAGTGTTTGCAGTAGAGTATTTTTGTATTTAACTTGTGTGATCAAGTTGAGTTTTTTTTGTAATTTGTAATGACAATAGGAATTTTTGCCCGTTTCCCAGTAAAATGCTAGACAATAAACGTACCAACAGAAGTTAGCATCTGTACACTAAAAACAATAATGTGGAAACTAAGAAATAAAAAAAAGTAGGATTTTGGAATGCAGGGAGTAACAAATAAAAAACAAGGCAGTGAGAGAAGGTAGATGCTGGGATGTTTGTCATGCTTAAAGTATATCTAGTGTTATCAGGATACATGTTGACTTTATACCTAGAATTACTATCAAGAGCCCAAAGCGGTCATCATATCCCCCTAACATTTTCGAGTGGAGAGCAGGGACATAGCAGGGACGTAATGCCTACCTCTTCATTGTAGAACTCCTAAATCCGCTGATGTAGCCGTCTTCTTCAATCCAGATTATTAGTCAAGACACTGTGACGGAGAAGATTGCAAAAACTAAATAGTTGAAGAAAGGAAAAGGAAAGAATAAAAAATTCATAAATAGGTAAAGTGGATGCCAATGTTTCAATAGACTAGCAAGAGGACAGAGACAGTAACAACTGAAATATTTTCCTACTTCAACATCAAATGAGACTGAGTATTTAGGGCACATTAAAACTCATATAAGAAAAATGAGTTGGAAACAAATCTTGCCACTCACAATGTTGGTGGGTAGTAGATAGACCTTGAAATAAAAAAGACGGTACAGATGACGGTTTTTTTTTTCATGGCTTTCCTGAGGCTACTGGTGTGAACTCTAATGTTCTGTCCAAAAAATGCAGTTATCAAAGGACCACTGAACACAAGCAGAGGGTGGGCCGGTCCTGTCAATTTTCTATGCTGCAAACAATGGCATATATTATAATTATTATATTAAACTGAAGCTTGGGATGACCTTTGCTCTGTTTTCTTGAATGGAGCAATGTTTCAAATGTTGTTATGCTAGAGCCATGCAGAATATTAATTGTATCAAAAAGCATCCCATGGAATTGCAATCAACGGCGACATTTATCAAGTCGGAAATACACAATAGCCGCTTATTATCCTATTTACACAGCTCCATGCAAGGGGCATAAAAGAGTTCCTCCCACGGGCCTAGCGCACCCAACTGACAATGCAAACACTCACCCTATGCGAGCGCCAATAAGGTCAAAGGGCAGGTGCAGATGGTATAACAAACTTAGGAAAACAACTTTCTTAAAAAGAACACGGATCACTTGCATCATGCCAGGGCCAACAGAAAGTACAAAGCAGGTGCCAGAGAAAGCCAATAGAGTAATGTGAAACAATTTCAAGTCCGTATATGACAAACTATTGAATTCATCTGTTTTTACAAACCAGAAAAAACACTGCGGTAAAAAAATAAAAAAAAAAAAAAAAAAAAATTACATTTACATCAGTTTTTAGGTTAAGAATTGGCTTACTCCACCAAATAAATTTGCCCAAAATTGGATAAATGGAACGGTCAGCAAGCCTTTGTATTAGATTAATAGCCAGCTTTACGAATTGTTGGTGGCCCAAAAAAAAAAAATAAAATCCATATGTTGCGCAATATTTGCAACAGCTTGATGTACAGGGATGATAATTTGGGAAAATAATGATGTTTAAGATGTTTTGTGCTGTGGATAATTCAATACTAATTTTGTCAGTGGGGAGGAGTCTATCAGAGTTAAACCACACGAAGCTGCAGGAATAGCTATTGTCATGGAGAGCTGTTGTAACAATAACTTTGTGTGTTGTTAAGAAGCAGCGACGTGACAACCTACATTTATGTTGCCGGTTGTAGTCATTTTGGCTATGAAAGTCTCCTCACCTGCTTTGTTCTTTGTGTTAAAACTATCCCGTCCACTCACCTGTATTAATCTCTAACACGAGCCGCTGCCGGAGGTGGAGCCCCATGCAGTTCCCACAGTGCCAGACGTCCAGCTACCATGTGGCATAGAAGTGCACTTATCACCGTCGTTTTAACAACATAACTGTATTCCCGCTTTGTATGGTAAACAACTGCTGCAGATTCCCTTTAGGTTATACGTGTTGTAAAGTTGGAAACTGCTTACCGTAAAATTTTAAGCTCTTTGGGTGGGTTTCTTTGTGCAAAGAAAAATAACACGACCAACAAGACAGCAGCACAAAACCACCCAATGCAGCTACAACAAAAGGACTAAAAAAAAAACAGGGAAAACATTTTTCTCAGACACGGAATCTTTCATAAGTCTGATTACACATAAGGGTTGACATTTGTGTGGGAGTTATTACCGTAATCTTTTCCAATAGCCTTGGGTTGTCTGAACAAAACCTCTATCCATTGCAGACTGCGAGGAAACAGCTAGACAACCCCAGTGCCACCACAACTTGTGTATTTACATAGAAGATTCAATAGTGATAATGTTAGGTTTATTCAAATGGGTTTTTAACAAGGTTACCATGGATAAGCATATGCTGGTATAAAGTAACAACTTCTTGTGTTAAAGTTCTGTGTTTGTTGCAGATTTGTGGCCAAAAACAGTAGACTGATATAAAGTATGGAAAATATTTAAAAAAACGGTTTAATCTAAAATCATTTCAAAAATATCAACGAAAACTTGAGTAGCCTGCAATGGATTCACAGTGCGAGACTAGTGTGATTGCGAAATTCTATCCATTTCATCCCCATGTGCTAAAAAAAGATGACCTGATTAGTGCTTAATGGAAGACTGTGCACATCTTTAAGTCCAATCCCTGGTGGGTGCAGGCAAGCACCAACCATATCTGGAGGGGGGCTCAGGCAGTTTTTTAACCATACCTTCACTACTATTTATTGTTTTTCGTTTTAAAGAGAAACCGTCAGGCACGCAAATAACCCCCCTAAATTATTTTATAAACGACCTTAGAGAGCAGCTCTACCCTTCATTGTCCACTATATGCCTGTAAACCTAAGCAATGAGGTCCTAAAGCTGTAGCAAATGACCTGTGAAATGTCCAAATGAGTCATTAGCATATTCAAGCGTCCAGCTTATAATGATGTGGGAGGCACAACCACACCCCCAGTGCTTGACTGACAGCTGTATAATGATGTGAGGTTGTAAATTGGCTTGCTTCCTGGGATGGGGCCACACCCCGCGCCTGTGTGTGCCATAGGAGAGATACAGCAGCTCCAGCTGCGCCAGTTACAGCAGAAATGTCAGGCAAATGTGTGTAGCTGATTTCGGTGTCTCTGTGATGTTTAGGAGGAGGCAGATGTAGGCAGATTGGCAGCACACACACTAGCAATGTTACTATACATTAAACACACAATGAGCAGGGGAGGAGAGGAGGGGTTAACAGGGTGACATCACTGCTTATGACCATGTGACAGACTCATTTACATAATAAAGAAAGATTATTTTTTTTTAATGATAACCCTTGAGACGGGGGTTTTTGCCTCATTTGCTCGATCTACAACTTCAAAAATCCTAACCTGTTTCAATTTAGTGTACAGACTGTGTGAGGGACTGATTTTGTGCGTAACGAATTTACTTTACGCACTGTATTATTTAACAGCCGGTTGTCTGCGAAGCTGAAAAAAAATACAAATTGTGGAAAAATTGAAAAAACACGCACGTGCGCACGGTCTGGGGGCTCAGTTTTAGACTTTCACTTTCGCTCCAAATACAAATTGCTACTTTATTCTGGTTCGGTGCGATCGCGGTGATACAAATTTATACGGTTTTATTGTGTTTTAATACATTTTAAAAATTCAACGAAGGGTACAAAAAAGAAAAAATTTTTTTTCCATATTTGACGCTATAACTTTTTCATACTTTGGCGCACGGAGATGTGTGAGGGGGTCATTTTTTTGCGAAATGAGGCGGGGACGTTTTCTTCATTGCTACCATTTGAGTCTGTGGCGACATTTTGATCATTTTTTAATCATTTTTTATGTTATGTAACAAGGTGTAAGTCGCATTTCGGACCATTGGGCGCCCCCATTTCCGCCTCGGAGGTCACAGCCGGCCGTAACGTTTGTATATTTTGAAGATCGGCATGGTGGGACGCGGCGATACCTAATATGTTGTTGATTTTTACTGTTTGTGATGGTTTATATGCGTTCTAGGGAAAGGGGGTGAGTTGAACTTTTAATATTTTATGATTTTTTATTTTTTAAACTTTTTTTTTTTCTTTTTTTTTTCACTATCTTTTAGACATCTAGGGTACATTAACCGAGATAGTTCAGATCGCTTGCTACCATATTACGGCCAATACTACAGTATTGCAATAATGGATTTTTGCAGCACATCATTACATTGACCACTGGCTCATGTAACGAATATGGCTGCATATAGCCTCGTGTCAAAGGGAAGAACGAGGCTACCATGGCAACACGATCGCCGCCCCCGATGACGTTCGGGGGCGTGGGATTCGAAAAAAAAAGATGGCGGCGCAGCGCGCCGCGTCTTTTAACGCGCGGCGACTTTGCCGGAGGGTTTAGGGGGTTAATAGCGCTATCGGTGCAGGCACGACAGCGGTTATTAGCGGTGGGGGTTTGGTGCAAAATGCAAAAACCCCCACTCTGTATGAAGAGGACTCAGCCCGTGAGCCCTCTTATACATCCCTTATACTCTGCCCGTAGAGCTACGCGCAGGAGCGTTTAAGGGGTTAATGTAATTGAAATAAACTACCGTAAATAAAGGCTGTGATGGGATCATTGATGAGGCTCCAACAGGTAGTAAGTGACAGGGACTAGTGAACATTAGACTGAGACAGGTCTATATTGTCTAAGGGCAACTGAAATAGTATACACCAGGACTGATAGAGACGGGTTAGAATTATATCTGTGAAATGCTGTATTTTTTTTGTTAATAACAGTGAATTAGAGAATGTGCTATTTTGTTATCCCAAATACATATAAGAAAAAGTCTTTCGTGGGGGGGGAATACCCTTTAGGGTTAGTCTTCTCTGAGGTTCTCCATTATTAGTGTATTGTGGTAACTATATTCATTCTCTGGTGTGGCCCTGTCATAGGACTTGACACTTAACCTAAGTATAGGTCCAAAATATCAGATCAGTGGTCTCCAACACATCTGCTGATCAACCGTTTGCAATGTCTCTGGAATTAAACAGTGTGCAGACTTTAGTTCCTTTTCTCCCACTGAATAGCGGACCAGTGAGGTGCCAGGTGTCTCACAGTCAGCACTGCCCTATAGAAACTTACTAGATAATTTTCCTCATCTATACAAAGGTCAAACCGGTTACTACCAGTATGATCTAAAATGAGTCTCTAGTTGACTCAATCTTACATTAAGATACAGATATGTATTTGCATTGAAAAGGTATTTCATATTTTCTATGAAAAAGGATATGGATTAATTAATATACAGCGACCCCCCGGTAAGATGAAATTGGTTAAGACCTTCTTTACAAGCCGCCATATAATATCATTTCCAAGAAAGAAAGAATTAATTTGACACTTTTGCCGGAATAGCGATGTTATGGGACTGAGCCTGGGGTATATATGTCAGTTTTATTCATATTTACCACTGAATCTCCTCTCTAAAAGCTGGTTAGACAACAAGGAAATATCTATACTAAAATTTATCGAGCTCTGGAGAGGCTAAGTTTATAGCGCATATGGACCGTACGCCAAAAATAGGGGTAAAAAATGACGAGAGAAGTGTAGCAATTTTGGATCTATAATTGCTCATAGTAAGTGTTTGATTCATTTCTTACCCTTCAAATAGATAAAAATGTCTTTACAGAACTGCATCCATCATATTATCATTAGATGTGAACCATATACACTACAAGTAGAAGCTATCTGAAATTCCCACCACCAGACAACAGGACCAGGACCAGCAATCTCTCTTATTATTGGAGTGTATAATAACATACATGTAACAATTATAGCAGGGGTCTTCCCTGAATATGAGGACTATTAGTCCTACAGCGCAGCGTATGCCCCTGTACACAGTCTGTATGAGACAGGTGTATCTACCAGTGCTACAGCGCAGCGTATGCCCCTATACACAGTCTGATGAGGAAGGTATTACCATCACAGAGCACCGCGTATGGCCCCTGATCACATCGGTATGAGACAGGTGTATCTATCCATTGCTACAGCGCACGCGTATGCACCTGTACACCAGTCTTATGAGACGGTTGTATCTACCAGGCTCGCGCATCGATTATGCCCCTGTCACAGTCTGTATGAGGACAGGTGTATCTACAGCCAATGCTACGCGCAGCGTATGCCTGTACACATCTGTATAGACAGTGTTATCTACCGAGTCTACCAGCGCAGCGATTTTTGGCCCCTGTACCACGTCTGTATGAGAACGGTAGTCTACCAGTCTAGAGGCGCGTAGGCCCATATACAGGTTTGCTGTATGAGACAGGTGTATTCTAACCAGTGCCTACAGCGCAGCGTATGCCACTGTCACCGTCTGGTATGAGACATGTAGTATCTACCGATGCTACAGCGCAGCGTATGCCCCTGACACATCTGTATGAGACAGTGTACTCTCCAGTCCTAAAGCGCAGCGTTATATCCCCTATACACGTACGTATGAGAGACAGTGGTATCTACCTGCTACACGCAGCGTATGCCCCTAGACACAGTCTGTATGAGACGTGTTCAGTTAGCCGCGTATTCCCTATACACTTCAGGGTATAAGCCTTACACAGGTCCATGCAGCTGATGAGCAGGTGATGTCACCGCAGCGTAGCCGTACACATGTTGAGCGTATCTCAGTACCGCACGCTTAAGCTTGAAGGTATCTACCATTAGAATACCCTTAAGTGTGCTTATCTCCACTACGCCAGCATGCTACTAATACAGCATTACTAGTAGACAGAATTCCCGCTTATGGGAGGACCTGTCTGGTACAACTGACGGTATATACTTTTATAGGCCCATACACGTGTATACCCCATTGGTACTTCCACTCAGAAACGGCTGACATAGAGTCACCATGTAGGAGATAGGACAGCGGTGAGGGATAGTACAAGGGGCCCGGCGGGCTCCGGGTAGACCCTGGGTGCGCTCAGTGGTGTCGCGTAGGTGTTTACGCATACTGAGGTGAAGCCCGGACAGGTCTGACAGTCTGCGCGCTGAGAGCGGAAGGGGGGCGCCGTTGTCTCTGGCCATACAAAGTTTCACTTCAGGTGTAACGACAGCACGGGCTCTGCATCGTAAGAGCCGACAGTGGGGCTGCATGTTTAGTTTTGCCTATGCACTGCTACTCCGGCTATGCAGGGAATGACCTTATTAAGGCCCGACTGGAGAGGCCAGATGGACAAGCTAAAGTGGAGGACAGCAATGACAACAGGGTTCTCGTAGTATAGTGCTCGGGTTCAGAAAGGTGATGAGATATCATAGGCAAACATGGATATGGGCCTCAAAAATTATCATTGCTGACTTTAAGCCTCGCCGGAGAAGGATTTGTGCACAGGTCCCTAACTACCTGTGAACGATTCTTGGTCGCGTTACTCCGTCGTGCGCGTTGTTGCATTTTCATTGCTACTATTACTTTGTAACGCTAATGTACACATGTGTTAACATCACATTTACATGCGTTTTGTTAAACATTTCAGGCTGTCTTAATAACAATAACGTCGTTATCCTGTCCCATATACTATTTACCTGGGCACAGCCTCTTTTTACTTCTCATATACAGGCAGCACTCCGGGTACGATAAAAGAATGTTCTGTAGGTTCTTAATTGAATTGTATGCAAGTCAGACGATTATTTTATAATTGAAACCTAGATCCAATTTTGTTGAATTCTGTGACATTGTATCTTTATACCTTTGGGTTGACCAGGATTAACAAATAAATCTTAATAGTAGACCCCAGTTGATAACTAATACAGTGATCATTGTAGCCTTGTACTAGTAATAGTAAAAGACAAACATTCTAGAGGGCCTTTGAACTGCGGTTCTCTGCAAAGTAGGTGTTTATTAAGTCGGGGACCGCAGCACTGTAATATGTATTTTTAACCAATAGGTAAAAAAAAAACCTAAATGTGGTGTGCTTCCATTCATATTCATGCATTATGGGCTGCTTGGGTCAAAATGATGACTTACCCCCTTGTCTGTTGCGACATGTGGCATTGGGCTTCGTACTCCCAAAGTTAAAGATTTTGATTTTTCATATACCATATATAGCTAATACCATTTCATGCTTACACGATAACATTTTCTGGAAGTGGAGGCCTTAGCCATGGTCAACACACAGCGGGTTGCCCATGAACTTAAAGAATAACTCGCCCATGTGATTAATGATTTTTCAAATGCCATATATGACTCCCCTTTAACACAACAATGTTTTTTGTAAAGGCCCTTTTCTATAATTTTGTTCTGGCAGGTATTAGTAAAAATCTTCAGCTGTAGTGAAATGAGGTGGAGCTAAGGCCGCGCTTCACACAGGGCCGCTTTGTCCTGCTGCAAAACGCAAACAAGTCGCGCCAACCGGGGCGGGACCTCGGATCTATCGCCATCGTGTTTTCTAATGGACAACGCTCTGCGATCGGGACGACCGCCGGTGTTTTGCGGTTCATTATGACAAAACACCGCGGCTCTTCCCGAATCGCGGGCGTTTCCATAAAAACGCCGTTGCGATCGTGCCGCCCCGGATGGGTGCAGGCTTTGTATCTGGTGTGGCACCAGCCTAAGTCACAATTGAGGTTGGACCTGCACTTTACCTGATGACCTTCTCTCCTGTAGTAATTTAGCAGCAAATACCATGAATATTCCTAAAGTATATCACTGAACAGCTCCCCTATAGTGGTGTACATACCAGAATGTAAATTGTGACTAGCCTGCAGCCTGTGCATGTATAGGTGCATGGAGCATGTTTATAGTAGTAGAAACAACAGTTAATGAAGGTATAGTCTGGTGTTGTTTTGAGCACTAAGGAGTAATAAGCTTCTCTCTCACTGTGCGATTTGACCCCCTTCTTACCCGTGTTCCTTTTCTTCTGCCCCCTCCTTTTACTCACGTATGTCCGAACCCCCCCTTTCTCCAATCCACTTGTCCTCTCATTGGGTCCTGTGCTTGTGCGCGGAGCAAGCCGGCTCAGCCTTGAACTTGAAAGCCCTTACAGACCAACGGGGCCAACGAATATTGGACCAAAGAACCAGTAGATCACGCTCCCTTTTTGGTCGGCTTCTCGACATGATGCAAGACCAACACCTCAACAACGTACCCGCAGACAGCTAGCACTTTTTCTCTGGGCGCATTGCCTTTCCCCCTCAAGATCATTAGGGGATAAAACAGTTAGCTTTATGGTAGTGATATGCCCCCAATCCTATACTGGATGCGACCTGTGACCGCCTCTGGCTCCCGGACGCAGGAGTATTAACCTGCGATCACCCTCCCTTTCCCCTTCTCTTTGTTCGCATAGGACCCCAGGTTCCAAACCATCTTTCCTTCCGCTCCAACCAACCCGGTCATCTTTCCACCTCGTCCTACTTGTATCCGCATGGGCCAAACTCTCTTACGAACGCATTTTCCATTCTCTCCTACTGCACAGATGTCCTCCCCTGTCATCCCCTACCTGGACTCTGGGGAATTCCCCTACCTAGAGATACATAAGGAACACTGCGTTTCACCCCATGGCCACCCCAACTATCCCCTCTCCCCTCCCCTCCGAATTCCCCTATCACTTTCCTACATTCCCTCTCCAGCTCCTCCCTTCTCCCACCACTCTTTTCCATTCTATCACTCACTTGTGCATATTTAAAATGTCACAGGTAGCACTCGAATAAACGTTGGGGGATTCGAGAAGGGTCACACAGAAGAGGGAGGAGCGGTGGCGGGAGAAGGGGACCTAGAGAGGGGACAAAGTGACGCCCATCAAAGTGCCTTCCTTTGTCCTCATAGTTTGTGCGTTTCCCTTTTTCTTCCCTTACTTTGAATATGTGCAGGATGTGAAAAAAAATCACTATTCATTATATTCAGTTCACAAAATTATGAATAGGGCAAGGTTTACAAATATTTGTGAATATTTTTCTTGTGGCTGCAATAAACAAAGTTGACTCTTGTTCATTTAAGATCCTACTGAAATTATGGCACATAATAAAACTAGTAGCTCTGCCTCACTATGAGCTTTGGATCTTGTTGTGCGTGATGTCATCACTGGATAAGGCGGCCACATCATCCAGGGAAAAGTCTTTCCTAGTTTAGGACTTAGCCTGCTAAATAAGGTTGTACCACTGAGGATATCCGCAGCATGTCTGATGAGTTGTGCCTGGACTCTGCTCTCTTTCTTATCTCCTCCTCCTACAGACACACACAGGACTATTGACCTGACCCAGATTTCTGCCAGTTTTATTTTTGTTAAAAATTGAAGCCGAATAAAGAGCAAACTCATCACTTATCCATAGGAAAGTGTCTGATAGCAAGGATCACAGGGGGTTCTATGCAGAATATTAAATGGTGCCACTAGGAATTGCAATCTATTGTGCTGATAACAATCCCTCATAAGCATTTGGACTGCGAGAAGTGAGAAATGTAAAAACTGAAAAGGGTTAATTCATTATTACAATAAAATAAATTTCCTTAGGGGTGTAGTTTTCAAAATAGTGGTTGCTTCCTTGGGTTATCATTTAGGCTGCAGTGATATGTACCGCTTTAGAAACTGAATCAAAGCACACGGGAGCATGCCCCATATGCATTTCTACGGAAACGCAGGCAGTCGTAACTAGCACCCATTAAAACAATATAAGACTCCGGGTACTGGTTACCTATTACATGCGTTGACTATGAGAGGCGCATACGAGATCGGTCGTGGCACGTCCCCATGCTCTTTGATTCTATTCTAAACGAAGTCAAAGCCGTATGTGTGACCGATCCCTAAGGGCGCGTTCACACGTTGCGTTTTGACCTGGTTTTCATTGCGTTTGAAACGCAACACAACAGTGAGGAGAGGTGATTTGCCTAATACATCGCTGCTAACATTTCCGTTTACAAACGATCGTAAACGCGATGTTAACACATGTGTTTTGTTTAAACGGTAATGTAATTAGGCAATTCACCTTCATCAGCTTGTATTGTATACGTTTCAAACCCAATGAAAACGCGACCCAAAACGCAACGTGTGAACGGACCCTAAATCTCAACTAGAACTCTCTGCAGATTGGCCATCAATACACATGAACTACCAAATTAGGCCCAACATGCACACAGTGTTGCCGTTCCATGATAGGAGGTTGTGCTGTCCTGGATATTCAGGGGTTTGCATTTTGTCAAAGCACTATAAATTATATAGCAGTTTATATCAGAAACGTTACATGGCCGCATCAAGAAGTGTCATCACATCCACTAGGGGCAGTATGTCTGGAGTGTGGCAGAAGGCGCCAGATTCAGAATTACAGAGAAACGTTATTTAATTTCTGGCACCCTCTCCTGCTCCAAAAGAGCGCACCAAATTTCTTTGGGCACCTTTAACAGAGCATGTTACACTATTCTGTCAGATACTGCATGTTAAATGTGGCACATGGCAAGACTGTGCACAGGAACGCCCTACAAATGTGTCCAGTGCACTACAGTGTCGGACACTTCTTAAAGAGGACTGTCACCTAAAGAAGCAGCTCCTAGGCTATAAAAGATTGTAGCAGTGTTCACTGCTAGCGTTATCAGAACCTGAGATAACCGCTAGCCTACAGAAACGCAGGCGTCGTTAACTAGCACCCATTAAAACAATATAAGACTCGGGTACTGGGACCTATTAACATGCGTTGCTATGAGAGGCGCATACGAGATCGGTCGTGGCACGTCCCATGCTCTTTGATCTATTTCTAAACGAAGTCAAAAGCGTATGTGTGACCGATGATCTCTAGGGCGCGTTCACAAGTTGAGTTTTGACCTTGGTTTCATTGCGTTTGAAACGCATACACAACAGTGAGGAGAGGTGATTTGCCTAATTACATCGCTGCTAACATTTCCGTTACAAAACGCATCGTAAACGCGATGTAACACATGTTTTGTTTAAACGGTAATGTATTAGGCAAATCACTCTCATCAGCTGTGTATATGCGTTTCAAACCCAATGAAAACGCGACCAAAACGCAACGTGTGAACGCGACCTAAAATCTAACTAGAACTTCTGCAATGCCCATCAATCCCACATGAACTACCAAATTAGGCCCCAAATGACAACACAGTGTTCCGTTCCTGATAATGGAGGTTTGCTGTCCTGATATCAGGGGTTTGCATTTTTGTCAAGCACCTATAAATATTATAGCAGTTATATTAAGAAACGCGTTACAATTGGCCGCATCAAAGATAGTGTACACTCCACTAGGGGCAGTATGTTGGGGAGTGTGCAGAAGGCGCCAGATTCATGAATTACAGAGAACGTTATTTATATTTTGGCACCCTCTCCTGCTCCAAAAGAGCGCACCAACTTTCTTTGGGCACCTTTAACAGAGCATGTACACATTCTGTCAGATTACTGCGATACTGCATGTTAAATGTGGCACATGGCAAGACTGTGCACAGGAACTCCCTACAAATGTTTCCAGTGCACTACAGTGTGGGACACTTCTTAAAGAGGACCTGTCACCTAAAGTAAGCAGCTCCTAGTGCTATAAAAGATGTAGCAGTGTTACACTGCTAGCGTTATCAGAAACCTGAGATAACGCTAGCAAACACTGCCGCGCTGTACAATAGAAATTCATGAGGGAGCGGTCCGAGGCAATGCTTCTTCCCAGGACCGCCACTCCCTCTCCATAGGCTGGGGGTGACTGCCAGGCTTGATGTGGCAGTAACCGCCCTAGCCCCGCCCCCTCATGAATATGCTGACTGCTTTGAGCGTGGTCCGGCGTTCCTATTGTCCGTGCGGCAGTGTCTGCTAGCGTTATCTGAGGTTTCCTTTTTTTTGCATTCCTCTCAATCACAACTGTAGGGTTATAGATGAGACTGAGAGCACCTTTATTCAAAAGTATCTACTATCCTATGAACTGGCTGCTCAGACAACTTAGTACTGCACTCCCACAGTAGATCAGTTCCATAGCGGCTCAAAACTGCTTTCATGGATGGTAATTTATATAACTCAATTGTTAGGCAATATTTGATATAATGTTAGATAACATGATACGGATATAATATAAAAAGAAGACAAAGATAATATGTGTTAAAAACATATTTATTAAACCTACGTGGGCACTGAGGGGTCTTATGTGAAAGTTAAACTAAGGTTTGAGTGTGTAAGCTGATCCAATGGCAGATTGTATACAGAGCGACAAACAAGTGATTGCCACACACATTACATATTTCCGATGAAGCAAAGTGTTCTGGTATGACATTCTCACAGTATGAAATGGATCTCATTCACCCACTAGTAGTAGGGGCGTCTTGGGTTATTCTACGAAGAGAAATAGAATCATGTTAGAAAACTCTGTTTAGTTACATTACTGTTAGGAGCAATAATTTGTGCACATGTGTGTTCGACCTGTGAGTTCAGCGTTGGCATCACACATGCACATTTTAAGTTATAGAGATATGCTTACTTATAAATTAGAAATACAAGGTCAAGTTAATTTTTTTAGCAACAGCAATTAATTAATTGAACATACCAGTGGATTTGGTCGGAAGCGATAAGCCAGCATCATCCTTTTCCGAAAAGCTTCATATTCATCATCATTTTTCGATAACTCTGCCGGACGATCTATGCCAAACCCGGCCCCATCCACTGCCGTTGAGCCTCTAAAATGCAAGCACAAGGGAGGAGTAGATGACAGAGCGAATGATATAAAAATGTATTTAGTCATTATTAAATAATCATTACAAAAAATATTTTCACATGAGAAAAAAAAAATGATTGAATCCCTTCGGCAGTAATCATAAACCAGAGAACATGCATTTGGCAATGCTGCCCTCTTCTGGAACATATAATTATTACAGCTTTTTACAAAGTAAATCTAACCTAAAGACGTTCACAATGCAATCCTCTATCCAAGCAGTCAGGCCCCCATCAATCATGAGAATGGGAATCCCATTGTCAATAATAAAGCAGTCAGTCAAGAATTCAACCTGCTGCTTCATTCAATAGTATGACATAAATGACTGTCTCAACCGGCCTCTTCATTTATTTTGATACTAATTCTCATGATCAATGGGGGTCCCAGTGTTCAGTCACCTATCACACAGGATAAGGGATAGCAAATCAAAGTTGGTACAACCCTGTTAGAGCACATTGGTAGTAATAACTTACTTGTTCACAGGGTTCTTAATTCCCTGGCCATCAGAACCCAATCCGTCGCCTTCTTTCCAACCCATCTTCATAAGCATCTGGTATCCTATGTTTTCCACTGTCAGCTTAAATTCTTTGTATTCTGAGTAGTCCGGTTCACGACCCTCCTATAAACACAAGGAGCACATTATGATGGTAAAAGCATTCTTTACTTATATAAATAATAAGCCCGCTTACATTTGCTTTGTGCAACAGAATCCACAAATTTCTGCTGCATGGCAGACTATGCTGACTTGTCATCAGTCAGATTATTACATGGGAAAAACAGCTATGAATGACACCTGCAACAGAGCCTATAAATTATAAATGATTCTGTCACTTTTGCATCCCACGGATTTCACATCATAAGATACAGGCATTTTAGCAAGGTGCTACCTTGTTATGTTTAAAAAAAATACCATACGTTACTGAAAAATGCGGCAATAACCTCTAATTACCTCTAATTATCAGAAAATGGCCTGGAAGTAGAATTGACTAGTATAACTTCACTTTTACAGCATTATTTCTGATTCTGTGATCTTTAAACACAGGATTGAGACTGAATTGCGTGTTGTACATTCCTTCACTCTTCATCCTTGGCAAAATCTTTCTACATTGAGATGCCTGTTTCACAGTGTAATCCTTAGTACTTCACAGTAAACAATAAAACAGAGCAAAATAATACTATATCCTGGTCATTTCTTAGTGCAAGGCTGCATTCATATGACCGCTGCATTACTGTTGGGGGACGTATATACGGCCGCCGTATAAACCTCCGCCATAGACCGGCAATGGGCATACGGAACGGTATAGAGCAGTACGGTGCAGCATACGTGCAACTCTGTACCCAGGGATAAGATAGGACATGTCCTATCTTTCCCTGTATTACGGCGCTGTGTGCATGTATCTCAATGGAGAGGGCCGGGGGCGGGCAGTGCTCACTCCTTCATGCCTTCCCGTGCGCTGATGTGTACCCGCACACATTAGTGTGAATGTAGCCCAAGACAAATAGCCACATCACACCTTAGATTACAATAAAATGGGCAGATAGTTATGTCACCTGCTCTTATACTTCTCAAAATCATTTCAGGATAATGTTGCAGTCTCCAAAGTTCTGGAATTTTTCTAGAAATTATCAGCACCTCTACTGTTGTTTCACATGGTCTTTAATGTAATCATAGAACAGAGTGGGGGAAACACATACTATTACATGTGTGCAGAATAACAGTGTAGCATATATGTTGAGATATTTGGTAGAACTACAATTTGAGCTATATCTGTAGAAATTAGCACTGGGACTGCCTTGTGGAAATCACTTTTTTTAACACAAAATTGTCACTGTATGGGTAAAACAGAATAGTATGCTGTACAAAAATAATGTTCACCATTATTTGTGATCTGAAGAGGCTTCAGCACTCCAGAAGCAGACATAGCTTTGCCTGGCTGTGCCTGGTCACTACACTACACAATTGGTTTCTAAAGCAGCAAAACCTCTTTAATAAGCTGATCAGTGGAGATATTAAATGATCTCGTAGTGATGACCCAAAAATACATTTGAAAAAAAATATATAAGAGCAATTATAATAGTGGATCGGCTGAAGCACCATCTCAGCTTTTTTTTCTGTACCTTAAGAGCCTTGAATGTTTCCATAAATTTCTCTAGTTCATCTGGAGGCAAAAAATCGCCAATGAAATGCTTACCACGACCCATTTCAGTTAGCTGTTCTGCCCATTCTGTCAGAAAACAAAAGTTTGAACACATAAGCAAAATTGCATTTAGGTTAACAGTGTAAATCCATTCAGGTTGATTTATCAAGATTGATGTTTAATATGCAAGACTTAGTAAACATACTGTAGTAAGATGCACTTAATGCATGTACAATAGAAATATAAGCCAGTATAAAGTACATTGGTTGTTTTTCTTTGAAAAATTCTGTTAATAAAAATTATCCAATTAAAAGAAATTAGCAACAGTGCAGACCCACCAGGTCTGTGGGATTTCATTAAGATTTTTTTATTGTATCAACAGATGTGGAGTCGGAGCTGTGGAGCCGGTGACACACATAATAAATTATAAAAAATTCAACATTTCCTTTGAATGTCTGTTTTATTCCTGATCTAAGGATTTAGGCAAGGGTGAGAAACGGTCCAAGGGCCATATTGTCATCTGCTCAACTGTAATGGTCCCCTCCAAAACCCCCAGAGCAGATAATAGTACAGGAGATGCCGAAAGCAAATATTGATACTGAAGGCCCACCTAGAGAAGGCAATAATACTGGAGACCCCCAGAGCATAAAACTAATAATGCAGGAGACCCTCAGTGCAGACAAATATTGGAGACACCATAGCAGACAATAATATAGAGTACCTCATAGAAGACAATACAGGAGACCCTACTGAATACTACTCAAATAAATCCTCTCCTTTCCTGGTTCCTCTTCTGCTCCCCGCACCACACTACAGTTTACCAGTACTTACCGCTCCTGGGTCCTCTCCTGCGAGTGCTCTGCATTCTGACCTCGACGCATACAATCAGTGTCAGGAGCCAGAACACAGAGCAGAGTGCCAGGAGAGGACCCAGAAGCAAGGAGAACTTCTCAGCTGTACTCACCACTACCTGGCCTGCTGCACCAATGAAAGCTTCCATCAGCTATGTTACATCAGTAATGGATGTTCTCATTGCAGGGTGCAGACTGCAACTCAGGGCTTGACAGGCTGCATTTGGCCTGTTGGCGCAGCTTGTGCATCACTGATCTCCCTTTTAGTTGAGATGAATGTGTGCTGCACTTTATGTACATACTCAGGAGTGAAGCTCCTCTGCTATAGATTAGAGGCATATTTGTGGAATCAGGGCTATGACCATTTTGCTGGAACTGGAGTCAAAGTTCAGGAAATTTAGGAAATTATTTGAAATCAGAGGTGTGGCCTAAAGTTTCCACAGCCCTTTGTACAAGTTTGTGTTAGCTCTTACAAGATGATGGCAATTGTTTTACCTCTGGTTTTATCCATTTCCATTTTTCTCAACTGGTGTTCCCAGGTTCCTAGGTCATTATCAACTTCTTCATCACTGTCATATTCATGCTGATGTTGTTTCACAGTTTTCTCCCACATGAGCTGCATATCCTGCATGGCCTGCTTGTGTTTCATGATCAAGTCATACATTTGCTGCATCTAAACAGAAATATGATATGGGACATCATTTCCTATTTTACGGTAGGTCCAGATAAGGTGGAGTTGCTGTGGTGTTTATTCCTGAATCTATGGCCATTTACAGAAACATACACATGAAAAGGACTTTTTATATGCCATCAGCACCAGAATATACTCCTGATATAAGGAGAGTTTTTCAGCAAAAAATATGTGCTGAAAAACCCCACCTCGGCTTATACACGAGTGTATAAAACAATAAACATACATACTCACCTTCCAATGCTCCTTCTTCTCTTCACTCCTAACAGAGTGGGCATAGACACATCAATGCACTCAGCCCACCAGTACACACTGCGATACGGGAGTGTCGCCACTGGTGACGTCATAGTGTGCTCTGGCAGGCAGAGCGCAAGGGACGCATCTCTGACCGATATGTTAGGAGTGAAGAGAAGAAGGAAGGGGAGCCGTGGGGTGCACGAGTATGTAAGTTTGCTTTACACACCATGGGGATGTAGGGCACTTCATTACCGGGGGAGGCTGCTGCGGGGCAATTCATTACTCAGGAAGGCTGCTGCAGGGCACTTCATTACTCAGGGCGGCAATGACCAATGCATTTCCCACTATACAGAGTGGTGAAGTTTTTATCCTACCTCCTGCTGTTCTTTTAGCTGTTTCTTTTGGGCCTCTGATAATTCTGTGACTCCCACCAATCCTACAGGCTTCCCATTGTCATAACCCAAGCCTTTCAGATCCTGAGCTACAAATAAGAAGAGAATGAAACATTTAGGTTATGACTCCAGTAACAAGGCAGAAGCAAGGGATTATGCGGTTTTCCAAAGCCAATAGAAATCTTACCTGTAAGAAGACTGGTATTGTGGGTCTCACTAACTACAGTAACAGGGGGCAGGTCTACCTTGTCTTCCTCTGGCCCCCACCGACTCTTTCTCTTCTTTTTGGCAGCTGCTTGCTCTCTGGACTGGTGAAGTGCTGCTGAACTACTAGTAGATGAGGAAGCGTGTGGGTAAGATCCTGCAGAATAGGATTCTGAGGATAACTTACGCTTATGCTCTGGTACTATATGACTTTCAGAAGATTGCTTGGCTCGCCTGAACTCTTCTACCTTCATTTTATAATACTGGTATCCTTTGCCATTTGTGTCATACAAGAACCTAAAAGTAACAGAAAGATTTATCATTTACAAGTCAAATGCCTATGCCCACGCAAAAAATGTTGAAAAAGAAATTTAATACATCTGCTCCGGTTACATTCTAAGAAAAAAATTGGCTAATTCTACAGCATAGACCAGCAATTTTTGGCTGGCTTATGCCACAGAAGAGACACAATAAAGCAGCCAGTGCATAGCTGGCTTTAGGGAGGAAACAAAAACCTCAACACAATTGAAAGTGTCATGAACCAAAAGCAAGCTGGGACTAGGACAGATGTGTAGTGCACAAGAAAATAATGTGGGTAGGACTGAATGAGGCCAACAGGACTTGCCTAAGGTCTGATGCACACGTCCCTGTGCCGTGCCATGCCATGAGCTTAGCCTCAGAATAAAAGTTTCCAGCATCTGTTTAGCTGTATTTTTGGCACAAGTAGTCTGTAAGGGATTATATATTTATTACCTGAAGGCAGGATTTTCTCTGTTATTTTGAAGTGCAATAGCTTCAACCTCTGGACCACCATCTGCCACAAAACTTGCTAACTTCTCAGCAAACATCCGCGTTTCTTCATCCTCAGGGACTGCAAGTTAAGAATAGGCAACATTAAAAACCAACGACAACTCGCCATGAACATTCAACATCACAAGATTTTATCCCTGTCTTCCCCAATATCATGCACTTTGAAAATGGCCAGGGATTTTGAATAAAATGTTGAATAAACATTTTTAAATAAATAGTAACAAACCAATGAAAGTCAACCAGTTATCTCTGAAAGCAGAGTCTGCCCTGAAACATTATATCTGCAGGATGAGGTAAATAATCTGATTTAGTTGCATGTTCATGGTAGGTAACTCTGGTATTATCACCAGGATTGATACAATAATATCTGCTTTTTTTGGTACCGTATATGCCGGCGTATAAGACGACTGGGCGTATAAGACGACCCCCAACTTCTGCCCTAAAAATATAGAATTTGGTATATACTCACTGTATAAGACTACCCCTCTCCCAAATGAAAAAAAGTCTGCTTAAAACTTTGCAAAACAAACAAGAGAGCAAGTGCCTGGTGATCATAACTGTAAGCTGCGATATTAATGAAGATCCAACATGCTTCTGTAAGTGCCGCCTGTGACCCCCAGCTCTGTGACGCCGACCGCTGTGACAGGGCGACTGCATTAGCATACAGCGCGCCGCCCCGTCAGCGCGTACTAAGCCTCTTCTAATGACTGTGAGAGGCGGACTGCCGCGCATGCGTGGTGGTCCCAGGAAGCGGCTCTCTGCGCGCTGACGGGGAAAAAAAACACCTCACACAGTGCGGCCCCCGTATATCCGGCGTATAAGACGACCCCCCACTGTAGCCATTATTTTAAGGGGTTAAAAAGTAGTCTTATACGCCAGTATATACAGTAATTACTGTCTAGACTGTACATAATTGATTCATTTATTCCAATATATTTAACTGTAGAACTAACCTATTTACCTATCCCGTGGACAGGTGGTCATATCAAAAGGAGCCTGCAAGTTGAACTAACCTTTACTGGGTACAATTTTTTGTTTATATTCTGCTATCTTCTTTCTATAATACAGGAATTCTCGGCTGTTTTGATCATGTAGAAATCTGAAGAAAAACAAAAGGAAAAAAAAAGTATCTTTGTTATTCTTGATGATTACAATTTGAACATACTGTCATGAATAATACTCCCCTTTTTAAGGTTTTATCAAATTAGAATGTAATAAAGAACACTTGGTACTTAATGTCTTAAAATCAAATCAATACAAGCTCAGATGAACACCACATACAAGAGTTTCCGCTGTGTCATTATTCATTACTGTTTCCCTAACAAAGAAGAGGGGTATCATTATGACTTGGAAGCTTCAAATTTGTCTCCATTGGTGAATTGATATGTCTCCCTATATGAAATACTGTATTGGAATATAAAGGTTACAAGTCTAGGCGTCACCAGTAAATTAACCTTTTCTTTTTTTTTGGAAGAGGGGGAGGAGGGGTAGAGGGGTGTATTAGTAGGACCTATGCCAGTGGCCATCCTTATTGGGACATAACGTCTCTTATCCCCTTTTTTATCAACTGTTTGTCTGGTTCTTGTTTTTGCCTGGAGAAAGCGCCGAGCGGCGCGAAACGGCCCGTCGGCAAAGCGGCACTGCGTGCCTCCCTGTATCTTACCTTGAATGAATAAATAAAGAAGATTTTATCTACCTATGGTGAGTGCCATCCGTCTTTCTACTATTGTATTTATCTGGATCTTGTTTTACCTGTGTGTTTTGTTCTTTTGGAAAAAAGGACATAAATGAATGATTAAGGGAAACCTACCAGCCCGGATCTACCTATTAAGGTAGATCCGGTGGTAGGTGCTTCTAGTGTATGTAAGGTTAGGCCTGTTTTTCTCTATTTCCATCTTTAATTATGGTAATATGTTAATTTACCAAATAGGCTAGTGGGGTGTGGAGTAGCCCGAGCTGAGGCTACACGGCGCGGCTACTCCACACCCCAGTAGCCTCCTTCATCCACCAAACCCAGATATCTTCAGCACGCAGCTACGAGGAGAATGCAGGCCACCTGCAGGGCGGTCTCGAGTCTGAAGCTGGAGCTACTGCGCATTCGCAGAACGCTGGCTTCGCGGACGAGGGCGTGCAACTGCTCCTCGTAGCTGTGCGCTGAAGATATCTGGGTAGGTGGATCAAGGAGGCTACTGGGGCGTGGAGTAGCCGCGCCATGTAGCCTCAGCGCCACGCCCAAGTAGCCTCTTTGGTAAGTTAGTATATTTCCACAATTAAAGATTAAAAAAGATACAGGGGGCTAAAGTATTAGCCCTTAAAAGGGCTATCCTTACATACATTAGAGGCACCTACCACTGGATCTACCTCAATTGGTAGATTTGTGGTGGTAGGTTTCCTTTAAGGATAAAAAAGGAGATGGGTATGTAGCAGCCAGGTAATGATAATCCAATCCTCATGATAGACTCATCAATTAGCACATTGTAATGTATGGGTTAAGATGAAGTAGCAATATGCAGCAAAAACTTACCGGCTATGGAGAGGGCTCGGCCCGCGAGCCCTCTCCATGCACCGGGACCCGTCGGGAAGGGGTTAAAAGATATTTCAGGATAGGAGGGGGTCTGTACAGAAATTTAGTCTGACAGATTTGCTATTGAACTGCATTCTGAAGCTTGCTACAAAATGTAACACAGAGGAGATGCAGTAGCTAAACGGTTCTAGTACGAATAGGTTCTAGTACTATTAGGGTAAATGATACAACATGAAAATGCTCACCCAAAGGATGGATTGTCCTTATAATCTTCCATTGCCATTTTTTCCAGCTCTCTGCCCCCTTCTGCTACAAATCGAGCCAACTGCTCCACCACTTTGCGCGTTTCTGAGTCCTCTGGGGGTGAAACTTTAAGCAGGCTGTCAGTACTGGGATTCAATTCACACAGCAAACAGTCAACAGGCATTTAACTGCTAGGAAGAGTACCAAGGCAAAGGAAAGGAAGGGAACAAAGCAGGAATGAGAGAGCAACAATGCTTACTAGTCAGCCCTTGTGGCATGTAGCCTTGTACACTGTGTTTTATACATATTTGTTGACAGCTTCTCTTGTTATGTATATATGTAGGTAGATGTAGGTAGGTTTTCCCATGGTAAAGTAACAGCCTCGCCAATCCCTACCATTCCAATGCTTATTCATCCAATAGACGTTATTATGTCTGATGTTTAACTATATGGTAATATATATCATACCAAAATATAAAAAAAAGGAAATTGGTAGCCATATAGCATAGCACATGGCACATACACCTACAAGGCCATGTGTTTAGTTTACAAGTGACCGTAGATCTGACAGCTTATTTATTAACCTACGAATGTTCTTAGAAGTGCTTATTCAATGCCTTTACTGGCTGTTCATGAACAGCTCTTTCCAGTTCTTTTTAGGAAAAATATCATTTAGAGACTTCAGGTTAAAATCAAAAAACTCAAATAAAATTTTCTTTTATCAGTCATACATTAAGGTATACTTTATTAAAGTAATGAATTGAAATATATACATTCTTATAGTCTTTGAACTGTTTGAGTTTAACACTACTGTATTACTAATACTGCAACATAACACTAAATGACCAGTCTTTTCCCTAAACACCCTTTCTCCCACTGGCAACTTACTTTTTATTTCTAACCACTGCTCATAGTCCTCATCATCATCATCGTCTTCCTCTGGGGACTTAAAGACAGTGCTACGATTCAACTTAGGCGTTTGTTTCGTGCGAGTGACAGACTTCATTTGGTTGAGCATGCTCTCGACAGAGGACCCATGCCGTTTTCCTATAAGAAGAGGTTTCTTCTGAGTAGCTGATGAGCTGCAATTAGAGCTCCCTGTTAAATTGTCTGGAAAAATAAAAATACAATATTTCATTTCCCATACACTGCATGGGGAATATGGTTGGTCATGTGATGCTATACTGAGGCATTGTGAAATTGAGAAATAAGAAAATACTAAGTATAGTATAAGAAAATATAATAATCTCAGTGGGATCGAAAGTTGTGTTTACATTGGAGGACAATGATCTGTTTCAATTTCAAATCAATGATTAGAAAATTACATTTATTTTCAGCCAATTTATAATACAATGTGATAAGGAGGAAATAAGATTTAGAATGTGCACGATATATGTGAATATGTATATAAACATCTGATCTGTCAAGAGGATTTAGGCCTACAAACCACCTAGGACAGTGTAGGATCACAATGGTGTCCTTCTATATCCTGGGAGATTTAGCATTATGCAGAAAGTAAATTTTGAATCCTACATAGAAATGACGTAAAGAGTCACAGGGAAGTCATCCTAGAATATCCCCTCCTGGCAGATTTTATGTCCCACAGTCCAGGTAAAACATCACAAGCTGGGATTGCAGCTGATAATAGTTGCTTAAAGAGTAACTGCAAAGGTTTTTTTTTCACAAATCAATAGCTCTTGGGATGTAAAACAACTTTTTCTATTATCTTTATTACCTATATGCAGTAGTTTCTTTGCTATAGCCCTCACATTACCTCATTGCTGTAATGGCTGCCTCCGTCAGAGAAACAAAGTGTAAACAAACTACAGGGAGGGGAGGAGCTGCCGCCCCCTACTCACAGAGGAGGAGGTCATGTTTCAGTGAACTTAGCAGAGCTGGACATGTTCTAAACAATGAATGTAGCAGAGCTGAATGTGTATGCCGATGTCTCCTGCACAGAATAGTGAGGTACAAGATCTCCCTGTTCCCCCCCCTCCATCCCAATCTGTGATTCTACATAACTTTATCTGTCTGTCTCTGCTCTTCTCACTGCTCCCTTCCCCCACCTTGTCATCCAGCTCTGTCCAGAGAAGCTATTAACCCTTAGTGCTCACAAAGCACAAGCAACAGACTTCATTGAACTGGTTTAATGATTTCTACCACTCCTGCTCCTCCATGTGATGGAAGCTGCCAGGCTGTCACCATATACTTCCTGTATGTGCACTATGCAGTGTTTAGTGAATTAACTTGTGGAACACTAAATGGATTTAATGGTAAATCACTTTGAGAGAGAACACAAGGCATCATGGGATCTGTGGACAAGCTAGCTGGCCTCAGCCTGAAGGCATAGACTGACAGATATTAGTCTCTGCCTACTTCACTTCTGGTGAGAAAGATTTTTGTCAAACACTTGCAGAACAGTAAATACCTTAACTTTGGAAAAAAAAAGGATGAGCAGCACAAAGTAGGCATCGTTCTGTTTCTTTTCAAAGGGGGAATCACTTATAATAAGTAGGTAAAATCACTATAGCTTTACAGCTACGCTTTAAGATTATGCACTTGTCGGTGGGACCTTAGCAGGGATCAGGGAAAATGACTCCCTGCCCCCATGGCAAGTTCCTTTTAAATAATATATAATATTATATATAATAAATAGTGATTAGCCAGCATCTTGTATAGAAAATGTGGCCCCTTTCATAGGATCACTTGTAATATAACATATATAACAATTTACCACAAAGCAACTAACTTACCTGCACCTGACTTTTCCTTCTGTAACTTTAGAAACTGTTGTAAGAAGCTGCCATCATTCGCAAATTTATTTGACGTGGAGGAGGATGCAACTGCGGAACTGCAATTTGAAGGGAAGTAGAGTAAGTTAGTGAATGCACAATACAGTTTTCAGGCAAATAACCACATTAACTACCGTAATAACATTTTTATTTTACTTAATTTGTTAACCCCTTTCCTTAATGGAAACCTACCATTTGATTTCATGCATTATGAAGCAAACATACCTTGAGAATGCTGTACCTACACTAATGCAGGATCATATCTTGTTTAATCCCTGTGCCGAGTGGTTTTGCTGAAAAAACAATTATAAAATTCAAGGTAATGAGGCTCTGTTGCTTCTCAGATTATTATGTAATCACCGTGTTGTGCCTGACAGGCAGATGTTATCAATCGCTGCACCATCCTCCAGCTTCTGTGTATAAGTCATCCAGCTCAGGTTGCTTAGTCCTGTCTGGACAGTTCAGGAAGGTCCGTGTAATGTGTTTATGAACGGCAAGCAGCATACAACCCAGCTTTCCCAGAGTGCTGAATTTTAGCTTTGTTTTTTCAGCAAAACCACTAAATTTAGGGATTAAACATACAGGAGCAACATTTACATTGCAAATCATATATTAAAGTCAAGGTTATATATAATAATATATATAATATAGTCTCGGGCAAATAGGGCGACTAGTATAATGGGGAATTTCCAGTTATAGAGAAAAAAGACCACAGGGGGGGAAATATCTGTGGCAGAGCAGTACTGTGTCTGTCTGATCAGACCCAGTAGCTCTGCTTAACTTAAT
The DNA here is from genome assembly GCA_019512145.1 of Engystomops pustulosus. Classification (NCBI taxonomy): domain Eukaryota; kingdom Metazoa; phylum Chordata; class Amphibia; order Anura; family Leptodactylidae; genus Engystomops; species Engystomops pustulosus. Next base: position 163,273,694 of record CM033641.1, read on the forward strand.
TCACTGTATAGCGCTACTTTAACCCTACGCTGTGAAGAAAGCAGACGGCAAAAGAGGTCATAAACCACTTCAACTTTCTATGCCAAAAGATTCTGCTGAAGACTCAGGACCAACACCAGCTGTCTTTCGTCAGTGGGCAGTCATGAACGCGTTAAGGCAAATTTGTCATCATACTTTGGTGGCCTATTTATCAACACAAATCTAAGTTTCTGGAACACAAACAGCCCAAATTGTAGCACAATCATCTCAACTGTGGTTCACCTGGGCAGTTATCGTGCTCCAGCATAAGATAAAGTTTATACCCCTCCGGCTTGCACTGGTGGACAATTCTACAGAAGGTCCTGCCTGCTGTAGAATTGTGCTATAGCCTGCAAACTTTCAAGCCTGATTGTTCACAGGCCATAGCAAGTGCGCAGACTTGGGGCAGGAATAAACTGCAACGGCCCACTTTGCCACTGGCCACACTCCCCTTCACACCACTCTGCGCCCACTTGGCGTGGAGATGGTATGAAGGGGGATATAATTGCAATTATAGATGGTTTGCTGGTAATGTCAGAAAACAGGTATACACGCTCTGTTTACTGTCCCCTCATGTGCCTGCAGGATTTACTAGCCCGTACGTTAAACTTTTAAACTGAATTGACATGCAGAGTTGATCACTTCTATGTTTGGACCAAACATACTCGCTTCTGTACAACTAGCCTGAAAATCTGCAACAAAACAAGAATGCTGTAGGGTTAAATTTCAAAATGCATTTTTTGTAAATGCAATTCACTTACGGCAGATCTTGTTAATTGTCTCTAACCATAAAAATGTTACACCTCCTTACAGAAAAACAAACATTTAAAGGGCAGCATTGAACGTACTCTCTTCCTTGAACGGGGATGTTCTGTTGAGACTGCTTAGCTTGTTGCTGTGCTTTGGCCTCGATTTCTCTTTTTTTCTTCTCAATAAGTTCCTCTTGGTACTGAATATATGTACTTGTTTTTGCAGGTTTTTGGGGAGCAGATGCAAACCTCCTGCCACCTAAACCTGAAAAAAAAGATACACATATTTATATATAATCAGAAAAGCCTTCATTCTGGAATTATTAGGAGTGTTATCTTGTTCTATACTGGCCACAAGTTATCACACTTATTTCACAAATGCCAGGCATCCGCTCCCATGGGGCGACGTCAGTCTGCTTGTAAGTATAGAATAAAAGCTGCAGGTAGTTAGGATCAGTATGTGATCTTTTCCCTTCTGTTTTAAGCTGGAACAATAATAGGGTTGTCCGGGATAATTTTTTTTTTCCATTGCCCCAAGTGATGTAAAAATAATAAGCTTACCGTATATACTCGAGTATAAGCCGAAGTACAAAATTTTAACACAAAAAACTGGGAAAACCTATTGACTTGAGTATAAGCCGAGGGTGGGAAATGCATTGGTCACAGCCGCCTCTGTAGCATACGGCCTGCCCGCCCCTGTAGCATACGGCCTGCCCGCCCCTGTAGCATACGGCCTGCCCGCCCCTGTAGCATACGGCCTGCCCGCCCCTGTAGCATACGGCCTGCCCGCCCCTGTAGCATACGGCCTGCCCGCCCCTGTAGCATACGGCCTGCCCGCCCCTGTAGCATACGGCCTGCCAGCCCCTGTAGCATACGGCCTGCCAGCCCCTTTGTAAAAATAATAATAATAATAATAACACCACTGTACTCAACTTTCCGACATCCCCCTAGGTCCTCTTCTGCTTCTGATGCCACCTCCGGACATTCGATCTCTTCCGCTCCTCTTCAGGTCTTCACACAAAATGACGTCAGCCGCTTGCCGACGTCATTGTTTGTGAGCCACCGGCATCGCGAGGAGACCCGAGGAGGAGCAGGATTTCCCGAAGAGGAGCCGAAGCGGAGGGAAAAACCTGAAGAAGATCTGAAGGACCTGAGGCAGCACCACAGCATTGGAAGCAGAAGAGGACCTACGGGTGACATGGAAAAGGTGAGTACAATGTTAATTTTTTTTTATAGACGAGTATATGCGCTATATTTCTCTTGATCCTTATCTCCAGTCCAGCATAGCGCATTTGGCCACCCTCTGCTTGTAAACATGACAGCAATGACTGTACTAGCCTGAAGCAGGTGCTTGCTGATGAAGTGACGTCACCATTGCACCTCTGTATACCAACAGAACCCAGTGGTAGCAGGTTAGGACCAAAGTAAATAAAAGTTCTTTATTTATTTTTACACCTCCTAGGGCGAAATACAAAAATAAATTCATATCTATGACAGCCCCTATGACAAGTGATGCTGGATGGTGTTTGAATTTTCCACTAATTTTGTTAACTATATTATCACTTGGGATTCTGGGACAATGGAGCTCAAAGTGACCCATCCCAAAAACGCCACATGTGAACTTTCCCATTTAGTCACCAAAATTTGTTAGAAATTTTATGCATTTGGCATAATATAACTGCATTACCTTTGTCAGAGATCTAAATTTTTGTTTCTATTTGGCCCAGGTGGCATAAAAATAATAAGCACTTAATAATTATGGCACATCAGTACCAGAATTTAAATCTACAACGGTCAAGAGATTTCAGATTTAGGCCACCTGCACACAAACATTTGTAATATTAGGACTCAAATAACGGAGATCTGTTTAAGCGCCGAGGACGATGGAAGTAGACTGTCTGAGCCACAAAAGGAATAGGACCATTTTTTTTGCATTAGTTATTTAGAGAAAAAAAACAGGCATGAAGAATACAGAGATAAAGTATAATGGAAAGACAGGCACCAGTTCTGTTGGTGGCTTAAAATAACTGATGCAAAAAGCTGGTGAAAGAACCACAGGCAATTGCCCCTTACAACATCTAGGGGGAGATTTATCACTGCTTAGAAGCAGTGAAAAAATTGCAAATTCTTGCACAGGGTATCAACTAAGGTAGGGCCTACGCCACCTACATGCCAAGTGGACATGGAGGGGGGGCGTAGAGGTGGTTGGCAGAGTAGGCAGGCACGGGACAAGAACCTGCAAACTTTCGCCTGCAGTTTTTTATGCAAAACTAGGCCAGGTGAGGACGAACTACACCAGACTAAGCCTCTTCTTGTATCCGTCAGGACAAGGAAAAGGGGGGGGGGGGGGGGCGGCCAATATCATACGCCACAGCAGGATAAATCTCCTCTCTAATGTGTATGGGATTTTGGCCGTCCAGCTAAAGTATATTAGAGGAGAAAAGGATCGAGTAATTTGGAATTTCAATGCCTACTGTTCCCCAGACATAAGTGGCTTTCTCTATTCACTGCATGTTATTTCGGCCAAGCCGATCCACCCAGAAATCACGTGCACAATGAACGTGACATTACCAGCGACAGCTGTCCAGCGCAGAAGTGCAGGAGTTTAACTAGGAGTTGTAGGGCCTCATAGCAGACTTATAAATGGGGCCTCCATACATATTTGTACACTCATACATGCGAGTTACATTCACCCACAATATATACTCACCATAAATACGTACAGCATATACACCCACGCATCTTATACATATCACATATGCATTTAATACATCATATACACTCCCAATACCCCAGATGTTGGAGCCCCCTTAAACTGTGGGTCCCAAATCAGCTGCTATAGCTGTTACCCCTTTAGTTAAGCCTCTGTGCTTGCGGTTGGGAGTCATTAATATCATCAGGATAGGAAAGTAACTTTTTTTTCTTATAGTTTTTCCCCAAATAATCCAGTTCTCTGCAAAAATAGAAAGATCCTTTAATTTAATAAGATATTTAATTTTTTATATTTATTACTATAATCTGCACATGTAAACCCGGCCTTGCAACAACTAGTCCTATCCAAGAAGCAGACAGCTGCAGCACTGGTTATGGACAGGTTAGCCAGAGACTGGAGGTCATGAATGATGAGAACTGCTTGTCATGTCAGCACCATCAGCAGCTGTGCACTATGAGAGGAGGAGCTATACAATATATCATAAGCTATGATGGCCTGGTGGGATCCTGCACTGTGACGTGTGCACGGCGTATATACCCAGTAAGCGATATATACACAGTCACCTTAGCAGAGGCTGCAGTGACGCCCCCATCGTAAGAGCGCCTGGAGATGCGGCCCTGTTCTATTATAACACCAGTACCGCACCAGACCGGCCCACACACAGCTGTGTACACCGCGGTGCTATCATGTATATGCCTTCCCAAGCCCAACATACCTGCAGACTTTCTACCCTCCATCTTGCTGCCTCTCTCTCCCCAACGGTGGCTCCTCCCACTACAGCACATAGGCTTTCACCCAGCAGAGCTCTTTCCGGAACGAGGCACGCCGGGAATTGTAGTCTTTATTGTGGAGTGTATAACAAAATATATGTAGTTATAGCAGTTGGCCAAAGCAATTGATCAAAATCCGCTTCTGTTACAGTACTTAATAGAGAATCATAGAAGTCATCTTGTTTTCTATGGATAGAATCTGCCGTTTTTCATTTTGAATTGCTGCAATTCAACACCATTAATATATAGCGACTTGAAAACCGAAAAATTAGAACTTAACGCCTTAACCCCTTATGGGCAATTTTGCATGGTTTCTCTTGTTTAGATGCTTCTCCTAAGGCTACTGTATGTTTTTGCATGCTGCATGTTTTTCACTCTACGTTTTTGGCATCATAATCACACACCTCCCAACCTTTGGGTTGAAGAAAGAGGGACAAAAAGAACATTTGTTTGCATAATAAACCACGCCCCAACCACACTCTCTGCCCCCCCCCCCCCCTACCCCCCCCCCCCCCCCCCCCCCCCCCCCCTTTTCTTCCCCCCCTCCCCCCCCCCTCCTTTTTTTGCCCCCCCCTCTGCTCCCCTTCCTTATTATGCCCCCCCCCTGCTCCCCTTCTTATTGTGCGCCCTTCTCTGCTCCCCTTCCTTATTATGCCCCCCTCTGCTCCCCTTCTTATTGTGCCCCCTCTCTGCTCCCCTTCTTATTGTGCCCCCCTCTCTGCTCCCCTTCTTATTGTGCCCCCCTCTCTGCTCCCCTTCTTATTGTGCCTCCCTCTCTGCTCCCCTTCCTTATTGTGCCCCCTTCTTTGCGCCCCCCTCTTGCTCCCCTTCTTATTGTGCCCCCCTCTCTCTGCTCCTTCTTATTGTGCCCCCCCCTCTCTGCTCCCTTCTTATTGTGCCCCCCCCCTCTGCTCCCCTTCTTATTACACCCCTTAGCTGCTCCCTCTCTTGTTATTCGATCCTCTGAATATTGTGGCTCCCTGTCCTCTGTGCTCACTTATATTGTGTGTCTCCCCTGCTGGTTATTAAACTAAAAAACTTTACTCACCTTTCCATCTTTTCCAGGACGGCGGGACAGCGCACAGAAAATTACAGCACGATCTAAGCTGTCAGCCTATGCAGAATGCATAGGTTGACTATGTAATATGCTGCAATACATTAGTACAGGCAGTCTGTACGTTTGTTCTTAAGTTGAATTTTTATGTAAGTCGGAATTGTATATATTATAATTGCAGCTCCAGACAAATTTTCTTTTGTCTCTGTGACAATTGTGTTTTTTTTAAATGTTGGATTGTCATAAGAACCAGGATTAACAATAAATCTTAATTGCAGACACCTTTTATAACTGTTATAGCTGTTTATTGTAACCCAAGGCTAAAGTAAGGTAAATTACCAATTACCAGAGGTCCGTTTGTATCTAGGGGTCATCTGTAAGTCAGGTGTTCTTAACTAGGGTACTGCCTGTATTGCAGTATATTACAATGAACAAGTGATAAATGATCACTTGTTGATGTCCCACCTTGGGACAAAATAAAACAGTGAAAAAAAAGTTTAAAAAAAAAAAAGTGCAATAAAAAAAATTATTATAAAAAAATAAAAGTCCCCTGAAGTCCCATCCCATGTAATAATCAAATAAAACATAAAAAAGTGAAAATCACCCAAAATAACGCAACATATTGGGCATCACAACGTCTATAACAACCCATACAATAAAATAAAATTGTCTCATATGGTGAACGCTGTAAAAAAAAACACAAAAATTATGAAAATTTCACATCTGATTTATAAAAAGTGCATAAAAACTGATCAAAAAGTAACATTTACCCCAACATGATACCAAGAAAAAGTACAGCTTGTCCCACAAAAAGTAAGCTCTAAAACAGCTCTGTAAACAAAAAAAATATAAATATAACTGCCTATTGCTACATGGCGATGCAAAAACTAGCGATTTTTTTTTTCTCCAAAATGAGTTCTATATTCTGCAAAACAAGATAACTATAAAAAAAAAACATATAGATGGGGTATCGCTGTAATCGTGATGACCCATAAAATAAAGAGAACACATTATTTTTATGGTACCGTGAACGATGAGGAAAAAAAATGCTAGAAACCATAAACAAGAGTGAATTATTTCTTTTTTAAATAACCACCACCAAAAAAGAGTTAATAAAATCTAACAATTATTTTCAACCCCCCTTCCCCCCTCCAGAAATGATGTACCTGAAAAGTGGATCTCATCCACAAAAAAAAAAATAATCCCCCATATGTCCAAAATACATAAAAATAATCATTTTATAGGCTGTTAAATGTGACAATGCAGATCTTCCCTGGATGGCGCTCCTTCCTTTCTATTCCCAGCCGTGTGCCCATACAGCAGCGTCAGAAATTGGGTATCAAACTTTGTGGAGTTTTTCATCATTTTATAATTTGCGACAATTTAATTTTTGGCCAAAATGAATACACTGTCTAAATAGTACTTCCTAAAGTTGATTTTTCACCGGTGCTGTTTCTAAAATGGCATAATTTACAGGGTTTTCCTTCTTTTTAGGCCTCTCAAAGTCACTTATAGCTGAGCAGGTGCCTCTAAATAAGGGTTTTGGTGATTTCCATAAAAATTTGAAAAATTGCACACATAATTCTGAACCTCCTAACAACCTAAAAAAGAGAGAGGATGCATAAAACCCTATGCTGATATAAAGCAGACATTTGGGAAATATTCATTATAAAGTTACTTGGGTGCTATGACTATCTGCCTGAAAAGCAGAAAATTTAGAACTTTGAAAATGAATCATTTTTAGAAATGTTTGCCAAATTTCCATTTTGAAGTACAATGTGTGACGAGAAAACAATCTCAAAACCCCCTGTATATATTAAAGCGTTACAGAATTTTAACTTCCTATAATGACACCAGGCAAATTTTAAAAATCAGGCCTGTTCCTAATGCCCTAAAATAGCTTAGGCACAGAGGCTTAAAATAAAATCATAAAAACAAGTTAAAATGTAAACTAAATCATAATGAACCCACAGATACTACACAATTGGCAGCTGTGTAGTTTAAAGGCTGGGCCAAATGGCTAATTGTAAGTCAATCTGGTCCTCTATGCTTAGCTCCGGCTTCCTGGCAGTGCGGGCAGGGGAAAGTATATGCTCTCTGCCCGCACGCACACACTATGACTGGGTGTGTCGCCCTCTGATGATGTGACGCAACATCACAGTGTGCATGTGGACAGAGTGCATAGATGTGCCTCTGTCCGGATTGCCAGGAAGCTGGAAGATGCGGGGAGAAGACAAGCCGAGGGGAGAAGAGGATGCCATGGGTGAGAGCCGGAGGTGAGTGCTAAAGTTTTTTTTAATATATATTTTTATATATTAGTATTAGCTGAGTGGGGCTTTTTCAGCACAATTTTTGGCTTATACTCAAGTGTATACGTTAATTAATAAATGTCTTATTGCTGCTCAAACTAGTTGTCACTCAATATTGTGCTAAAGATTTTATGGTTGTAGACTAGAGATTTTCTATCAGGTCGCTGAAACCTTGCTTCATAAAGGCTTGTTCTTTATAGATGAACATAACGGAAATGAGAGGAGTATGCTTGCGTATGGTGGTCTGTTCTACTAGACCTATTTTACCAGCCTTATTGGGATCTTGGGGAATATAACGATACTCCTTCCACAGTAGAAACAAAAGTTATTGCTGTGCTTACTTTGGCACTTATCCTGGTACTATTTATTTTGTTCTTTAAACTTGTATAGTTTCCTCTGAAGATCACATCCGAAACAACCCTTGAAAAGAAGGTGTAAGGTAAGGAACCCTTGACTTTCTGGGGCACACTCTAAAGTAATACTCAGTTCAGGTTTCCAGACCAATCAGATTGCCTGAAGTAACCATAAGGCCCCTTCCACACTAGCGTTGCATTTCACGTCAGGGTGCAATGCGTGAAAAACTGACGTTTTTGGCTGCGTTTTTGTTCCATTTTTCCTTGGAGTCATTAGCGTTTTTGCGTTTTTCACGCGCGTGTTGTTCGGGTTTTTTTGCATTTTCGGTGCGTTTTTCACCCACGTTTTTTTAAGTCAATTGGACTTTTTCAAAGGGACCATGGTTCGGGAATAAAATTTTTTATTTAATTGAAAAAGAATGTCTTCAGATAAGTTAGCAGATGTATGCAAACATCTTTTCTTCACTGTTCCGCGCGTATATTATCTCCCGACAAGTTAGCAGATGTGAAGAACAGTGAAGAAACCATCTCTAGGGTTTACAGAGAATGGTCCGAAAAAGAAAAAACATCCAGTGAGCGGCAGTTCTGTGGGCGGAAATGCCTTGTTGATGCCAGAGGTCAGAGGAGAATGGGCAGACTGGTTCGAGCTGATAAAAAGGCAACAGTGACTCAAATCGCCACCCGTTACAACCAAGGTAGGCAGAAGAGCATCTCTGAATGCACAGTACGTCGAACTTTGAGGCAGATGGGCTACAGCAGCAGAAGACCACATCGGGTGCCACTCCTTTCAGCTAAGAACAGGAAACTGAGGCTACAATTTGCACAAGCTCATCGAAATTGGACAATAGAAGATTGGAAAAACGTTGCCTGGTCTGATGAGTCTTGATTTCTGCTGCAACATTCGGATGGTAGGATCAGAATTTGGCGTCAACAACATGAAAGCATGGATCCATCCTGCCTTGTATCAACGGTTCAGGCTGGTGGTGGTGGTGTCATGGTGTGGGGAATATTTTCTTGGCACTCTTTGGCCCCTTGGTACCAATTGAGCATCGTTGCAATGCCACAGCCTACCTGAGTATTGTTGCTGACCATGTCCATCCCTTTATGACCACAATGTACCCAACATTTGATGGCTGCTTTCAGCAGGATAATGCACCATGTCATAAAGCTGGAATCATTTCAGACTGGTTTCTTGAACATGACAATGAGTTCATTGTACTCAATGGCCTCCACAGTCACCAGACCTCAATCCAATAGAGCATCTTTGGGATGTGGTGGAACGGGAGATTCGCATCATGGATGTGCAGCCGACAAATCTGCGGCAACTGTGTGATGCCATCATGTCAATATGGACCAAAAGCTCTGAGGAATACTTCCAGCACCTTGTTAAATCTATGCCACAAAGAATTTAGGAAGTTCTGAAGGCAAAAGGGGGTCCAACCCGTTACTAGCATGGTGTACCTAATAAAGTGGCCGGTGAGTGTATAATAACCTGATACTGAATATGACATCCCCCCACCTACCACCCCGCCAGTCTGGAAAAAGGGGGATCCTAAGGGGAACCATAAACTTCCCTTTTACCAAGGCCGTTACTTTTCTCTCAATACCAATACTCATAATTTTCAATACATTACAGCATCTGCACCCTTTCAGACACGTGAAGATTTAATTACCAAAAGTCTTACAAATAAACCCTTAAAAAAATTGTTGCTCTGAGCAATTTGTGCAATTTCAAATTTAAAGTACTTCCCAATATGACATATTCAATATTTAATGGAAATCTAACTTAGTGCCCTTAACTATTCCCCTATATACCCTTTCCCAAAGCGCTGTGAACTTTGGGTAGGACCAAAAAATATGCAGAAAATCTACATCTTTCATATTGCATTTTCTGTACCCAGAATTATATGGCATAGGGCCTAACTTGCTGATCAGTGGGGGTCTCAGTGTTGCTCCATTGATTTCTATGGAGCTGATGGAAATTGCCGAGCACTGAGTCCCACAGATGTGCGGCTGCCTGCTCCATTAATCTGACAGAGTAAAGGGGGGTCCAAAGGACCCCTTGTTTTCGCATTCTGCAGGGGTCTCAGTATTGATCAGCAAGTTAGGCCCTATCCCAAGGATAGAGCCTGACTTTGCTTCGTGGGAAAACCCCTTTAAGTGAAGGGTGATAATACAGCCAAAAATAATATTAAATTGTATAAATTTGTGATTCATACTAAAAGATACTTTACTAATACTTATATATACCGTATTTTTCGGACTATATATATATATATATATATATATATGAACCTAGACATTTTAGCAGGCATTTATTGATGGTGTGCCTTATACTCCGGTGTGTCTTATAGTCCGAAAAATACTGTACATTTACCCAAAATTGCTCAGTTTTATCCTCCATTATTACTATCCATTTATTATTACTATTGTGAACTAATTTATTATACACATCAACACACAACTAGTTGTAGTAATAAACTTCAAAACCTTGTGTAATTTAGTGATAAATAAGCTCTTATCCTTTTCAATAAACATATGATACACCTGCAAATGTTAATACTATAACTGATTTAGAAGTAATTTAATTCAACTAACCCCCTACAAACCTGAGACTTTTTATAAAAGCAACATTTTCCAAAAAATCATATCTTCAAATTAGCAGCCCCTAATTAATTATATAATATACAATGCCTACTTGCATTTCATTATATTTGAAGTGCTTCTAAACAGGGCTGATTCTAGCCTTTTTGCTGCCTGAGGCAGAAATTAAAATGGCGCCCCCAGCCCCCAATGCTGTATACACATACCTATTTAAATGTTTATTTCCACACTCTTTGTATGTAGACAGTCACTCACACACATGCCCATATGTATCAATTGTTTACCTCCTGAGATCAGTATTTTCTCCCTCTGTATAGGCATCTGTATCTGTATAGTCACTTTAGGCATCTGATCTCCTTTCTCTGTGAAGGAAAATGATGAGACTGGATACTGATAAGGTGAGCTCAGCCAGGGAATGCCTTCTTTCTGCTGTGATTTGTCTGTCTAAATGACCAGTTACAGCAATAGGTTAGGGGGGGGGGGACACTTTTATTCCTCCCCTGACATGTTGCTTAGAGCCTTGTTTCTCAGAAACTACAGGATCAACCCTGTTACCCTGCGAGTGACAGACAGAAATCATGATGTTCCACAACGTAATGGCGGCTCCCATAACGTTGGGGAAAGTCGTAGTGGCTTGAGGGGTTAATTGGCTGCTAGCTAAAAGGATCCTAACTAAATAGTATATGACCTGTGCAGGGGGAGCAGAGAGCAGCCAGCAGGAACTTCTTCTGAGTGATAGATCAGGTCACGGGCTGCCTCCTAAATCACCCAGGCTGCCATTCTGCCGCCCCTGATATCCGCCGCCTGAAACAAGATTTTCATCCTGCCTCATGACAGATGCGGCCCTGCTTCTAAGGTATATACAGTATTTTGTTCATACATTGGCAATAACTACTCATATTATTTATGGTCTGCATAATTGCGCTATGAATCGTCAACTTGATTATGTAAATCTCCATAATTAGATATTTTCTCTTTTACAAATATTTTACTTTTTTAAAAAGTTTATTAATGAGAAAAATAAATGTTATGACAAAAATTAAAAGTAAAATATAATGACATTGCATGCCATTTAACCAAAGCTTATTACATTAACAATATGTAATTGTCATCTGAGGAAATGACAAAACTGTTTATGAATGATCAGGTTAACTAATTAAAAGTTGTGAATAGATGCAATGTAATTGCCCTATAGGAATTCAACTTATTTTAGCTGACAGTTGAGGCAACATTTTTCTAGGAGAATTTTTTTTAAGTCAATAAGTTGTGCACATGTAAAAAAACTGTTACAAATATTTCTAGGTAAAAATTCTTAGAAAAAAATAAGGCTTAAGGAAACAATCATACACTTATATGTATGATTGTTTTATAAAAAATATAAATGTAAAGAAAAACATATTGTACATATTAAAAATAAATATACATTTTGATACAATTGTCACACAGAAGAGGACAATTAAAAAAAACTATTGTAGTTGCTCATGGCAACCTATCAGAAGTCAGCTATATCATTTTAAAAAACTGCTGTGGGAAAATGAAAGCTGAGCTCTGGTTGCCATGAGCAACTAGAACATTTTTGCTCTCAGACAAATCTGATAAATCTCCCCCATAATGTAAAATGCAATTTAAAATATTAGACACATAGAAAAAATCTTAAGTTCAATCTTTATAAAACAATCTATTTGAAATCTATTTCAACAGCATGATTCATATTTTTTTTATCATTACTGGCTATGTGTTTATAAGCATTCAATCATTGTTTTTTCTTAGATTGAAGTAATGTATTAAGGGGAATCAAAAGTAGGCAGCAGCATTGGAGAGCTTTCCTCAACCATGTCAACTGTTCAGGAGCTTTAAAGCAACTTCAGGTGCTGGATCGCTGCTGTTTTACACTGCAGAGATCAGAGACAACTTTGATCACATGGCATTAAACCCTAGGGTGCAGTCAGACGTCGCATTTAATGCATGCGTTTAAAAATGCATTGCAACAGCTGAAGAGAGATTTGCCTAATTAAACAGCTGTTAACACTTTTGTTTACAAAATGCAACCATTAAGACATTGTTTACACATGATGTAACATCACGTTAACGCATGCATTTTACACTGCTTCACTGCCCCTTCCCTCTGCAGGGTTTTGATTCAATACTATAGTAGTTATTCAGAGCCGAGGAAGGGTCTATTGAGCAGTTTAGTGAAAGGAGTGTGTCAAGTTCAGCTACAACCTTGGAATATAAATCCATTATTGCCACAAGTACTGATATTGTTGAAACCTCTGTACATTTGTAATCCTTTGTTTGCAAAGTATGGCAGAGGATGCACTAATTCCTCTGTTATTTTGATTCAATATGTTCTAGTCTTAGCACTGGTTTATTCCTTCCTAGCAGTCTTAATTGTTTTCCACCACACCCATCTGTCATCTGTGAACCTTGCTTTTGTTCACTAACAGTTAATCTGCTGTGATTGACAAAATATCTCCCCTCTCTCTTTGCTACCCTGCCTGATATCAGAGAACTAATCCAATAATTGTCTGGACCAGGGGTCTGTCATCTCATATAAGGGTTTGAGAATAAGTGTCCTTTGCTGCTATAGTATTGTATTTATTTATAATGTGTTATGTATGCTGGTATATATGACCCTTTGCCTGATTCTTTGACTATCCATTTGCCCAGTGATTTTGTACTGCTTTGTCCTCTCTGTTTTTATTGTCTTTGTCTCCGTATTTGCACTTTGGCAGAGGTTGGAAATGTTGACTAGTTAGTTGTCTTCTTCTGCTTAGATTAGGTAGGAAATTGGATAGAAACAGTTGGGTTTTAATCTTAAGACCCACTGTGTTTGTATGTTTGTTTAAAGTCCATCCAGTCCCTTCCCTTACCTTACAATTGTGCTTGTGATACATAACAATAACATTCATAACTTCATTGTTCAAGTCAAGGTGAGTGTAGACATTTAGTAAGTATGTTTTTACATGTTTATTTTTTTTTATCAAATACAATTGCAGTAAATTTGGTTACTTATACTGCCTGTAGCCTCTTTTACCTGACTAAAGAATTCACCTGCCACATTGCTTGCATTAAACTTTGTATGGTGAAGGCATTAAAATATAACTTTTATTAATATTACGTTTTTTAAAAGCAAAAGGTATATACTTTCAACCACCAGGATAGTCTCACTGATCTCTCAGGTAATGTGTCGATATTGTGAGTATAGAGCATAGGGAGTCTGTAGAGGTAGTCAAATGATACAGGGATGGTTGCAACATATGGTGACTCTACTATCTACACCAGTGCACATAATAAAAGGCATAGATCTCACCCATCTTGTCGTCACGGTGGGGGAGGTAGGGATGATCCGTCACCGGCACTCGTAGGTCAGGATAACGATGACTGCACTACCCCTATTGCGCCCTGTGTTGTAAGATCACCCTTCTTGTCCCAATGTTGCTCCCGCCCTTACAAGGACGGTCCCAAGCTATCCCTATAGGTAAGGTACAACCCTATTTTGCCCTATACTACTGGTATCTAGTCTTCCCGACGCGTTTCCAGTGCCACTCGTTGTGGAACTTTCATCAGTGGAATGAAAATAGTGGATGGCTGTAGGTCCGCCGACAGTGGTCAGTGTGTGTGGGTGAGACAATGGTGCACCCCACTCCTGGTGCACCCCATTTGACTACCTCTACAGACCCCCTATGCTCTATACTCACAATATCGACACATTACCTGAGAGATCAGTGAGACTATCCTGGTGGTTGAAAGTATATACCTTTTGCTTTTAAAAAACGTAATATTAATAAAAGTTTATTTTTTTTACTTTTAAAAATACATTTTGGTTATTAAAAAGTTTTTAGTTTTTTATTTCCTCTCAAATATATTATTATAATATCATTAGACCAAAATTTATTAAAGAAATTTCCAGTCAACTACAGATTACCTTTATTTAGTCATACACCAGTCATGCGGGTATGCTGTAATCACTGGTGTAAATTTAAGTTTTGGTTTTCTAAACTTCTTATGATGCCATGAGGCTGTGTAAAGGGATTAGTGTATTTAGTTAATCTACTTTATACTGTGCTAACATTACTGGTTTAGGAACCTGCAAATTAAACATTTTCTAAAAAAATGTTGCCGTGGTTTGGTTTGCACAAGAACAGATCTGGCTCCCGGGATCCAGACTCAAATTCATACAAGTTATTACTGAGCAATACACTCCATTCAGATGACAGGAACAATGAAATTCTTTTGGCATATTAAGATAAACTGCCATGGGCGTTTAATGGGGTAAGTCTATTTCTGTTGGCAGTCTTCTACTATTGCCATAGCATGATATAAAAGTGTGAATATATATATATTTATATATATATCTCACATTTAATAATGTCTTTTATTAATTGTAAGCTGTATTAAGATTTATTTAACTTCGAAAATGTATGCTCATTGTAACATCCTAAAGGACCTTTTCTCTTTGTTCAAATATTCGCCTCAACATTAAAGTGTTTCAAAAGTGAATATTACTTTGGTTAAATCCAAAGGGATTCTAAGCTTTTAAGCATTACTTTTCCAACTTAGACAGTTTGTGCAACTAAATCAGTACTGAATAGAAAAAAATATGCTTCCAGTTTTCCATTTAAGAAAATACTGCATTATAATTATTAATGCATATTTTTTGGAATTATGTTCATTAGTTTTCACCTATTTTTTACGTGACCAGAAGACATTGTGAAAGTTTCTCTCAATAAAGAGAGAATTGTTAAAATAACCAGGTATTTTCAGGTATGGCAATCCTATGTAACTCCTTCATACTCTGTGCCGTACATGTACGGTGCAGAGGTGTAGAGGCCATATGTGTGCGTGTCATATTTACAACTTTTTGAGACATTTTTAAGACTTTTTAAATGTAAGCGACACATGAATTTTAGCCAACTAGGCCTTATTTAACTTAGGAATCCATTTTTTCCCTAATTTATGATATACAACTTTTTCAAATTGTCTCAAAAAAGTCTCAAAATTACTTCTCTGCATAGGAGGCGTAGATAACCAAAAAAAAACCAAACAAACAGAAATGTGACTTGACAATCAGATACATGACTTTTTCCAAATCACATTCATTTTATTACTGTATTATGCTGCATATTTTCTGTACCAAAATATGCATGTCAAATTTACCTGGTGTTCACACGGTGTGCATATATTTTTCTGATAAAGTCTTAAATGTTGAGAGGAGGATCATGCAGCAGCCAACATATAGCCCTCTATAAGCACACTGTCAGTGTCATGCATTTTAAGAACACATTGCTGAGCCACACAAGTTATCCTTATAATGTATGTGAAAAAGGAGAGATGATAAAAAGGATTTTTTTCTCATTAAAATTTTTTTACAAAAAGTCTAAAAAATATGAAAAGATCTTTATAACTAAATGTTGACATTATATAAATATGGTGCAAAATAGAGACAATTTAGGTGCAATAAAATAAAAAAAAATCAGATAAATCCCTCCCATAGAACTGTCCCAATGATAAATAACTACTGCTATATCTAAATTTGCACACATTGGGGGTCATATACTAAGGGCCGAATCACGTTTTTACGGCGGGTTACCCAAATATTTCTGATTTGCGGCGATTTTCCCTAAATTGCCCCGGGTTTTTGGTGCACGCAATCGGATTGTGGCGCATCGGGGGGACGTGGCCGAACAAAAACCCGACGGATTCGGAGAAACCGCCACAAGAAACCGCTTACCTGCACCCGGATCGTGAACTCTGGTGGACCTCGGCGGACTTCAGCGCAGCAGCGACACCTGGTGGAGGTCGGAGGAACTGCCTTAGTGAATCGCCGGAAGACCCGAATCCACCGTAGAGAACGCGCAGCTGGATCACGAATGGACCGGGTAAGTAAATCTGCCTCATTATGTGACACCCTTGATAAATCTGCCCCACTGAACTCAAGTTAATGCTGCTAAAGGGGGTTGAATGAATTTTATTTTTCACATGTATCTTTTATCTTTGAAATTATTTCACGGTGGAATTGGTTTTGTTCTCTTCTAATGACCTAATGTATAGACCTTTTTTATGATGAAGAGGGTGTACTTTTTGTAGAGCATTATGACCTGTAAATCTGTGGTTTTCCAGTTAACTGATGAGATACGGCTACGGTGATACACTGCAGCTGATAGCATAAGATACATGTGCAAACCATTTCTTTATGTCTTCATATCCAGTACTGTATGTGTTCTTGTTTTCATTGAAACTGAAACGTTTATAAATGTTTGTTCTACAATGTAATACGAAACTATAAGACAATTTACTATATGATACACTTTAGTGCTGGGTGGTAAGTTGATATTTTTACATTTTTAATTTTTGATAAGGTTAAATGATCTTATATTAGTACTGCTAGAAAATGAAATGTAATATGTAACACTGTACATAAAAATGGGAATACTGTGCTTCTTATCTAGGAAAATGTAGACTGTAAGCTCTTGTGAGCAGGGCCCTCACTCCTAGTGTTCCATATGACTGTTTGTAGTCTGTCATGTCTTATTTTATTTGTTTACTTCCCCCATGATTTGTAAAGGGCTACAGAATATAATGGATATATAAGTAAGGATTATTATTATTATATGTACCCCCTTACCAATGTATTAGTTTGTCATACATTGGTTACAAATGTATTTGCATATATACAATGTCCTCAAATGGATTGTCATTTATACATTCATGAATATACATGCATTGGAAAACAAACAAAGAAAATAGGCAGAGTAGCACAATGAAAGACGAATTGAAATTCGTGGTAGGTGCAAGCTTCAAGGGGTCCGGCTCAAGATCCCATGTACAGCAGAAAATCCAAAACAAGGAAGCAGCACTCCGTGAAAAAAATCAGTGTTTTATTTCGCCAGAGGGCTGATGCAACGTTTCAGCTGACTCAATGCAGCCATTTTCAAGCATAAATTGTGATAGTACAAGGCGGGTTTATATCCCCCACAAGATGTGACATCATCAATCACATTACAATAGATATAGCAATTAAAAGACATAAACACATATTGTGCAGTGGTACATACTGTTACAATGTTACAACCATCCGTAAGTGAATACATAATTTGTGTATTTACAATGTTGCCAACAGACAATCAGCCTAGAACTCTGTCATGCCTAAATAAGTGAATGAACCAATATCACAAGGGTTACTAAGCAACCAAGTAAACAGGAGGAGGGATATGATACAGCAGAGAAAAATATGTGAATTGGTAGCGGCACAAACAGCTATAAGACCTACACATCAAGAGTCAAAGCATACCTAAGTCCGGAAAAACAAAGCTCCATGCATTGGATATATATATTGAAAAATATATGAAATTGTATTTTGTGCCAGTAGCTGTTTAGGTGCTGAGTTGGGTGCTGGTACTGTATGCATGGTATGAGCATTGCTTTGGTGCTCAAATTCTGTTTTTCCAGTTATTTGTTTTAAATGGAGCTGGGTTGAGGTACTGTTTTTACAATACAAGCATTTGTTTTTACTGTAATTTTGTGTGCAGCCTGGTACTGGTGCTTTATTTCTGTAGAATGCCTGGCCCTGGTGTTGTATTTCTATAGGAAAGCTAGTTCATTTGCTGCCTTTTGTAGAGAGCACAGTTCTTGGGCAGTGTTTGTGGTACAAGCATTGCTCTGGTGCTGTATTTTTGTACAGCAGTGTGGTTCTTTTGCAGCATTCCTTGACAGAGAGTGGCTCTGGACCTGTATTCCTGTATGTAGAGTGGTCCTGGAAATGCATTGCGGGTGTTGTTTTTGGTAAAGACCTTGATTCTGGTGCTATATTTATGTATTCAGTTTTTCTAAAGTTTGGGGATGCTATAAATAATACCTGAGAAAATGGCACTGCATATAATATAATTCATCCAGAAGCAATGTCTAGAATATATATTATTTAGGAAGGGAGGTGGGACAGTTTATACTAAATTTTAGGCAACATTGTTTATACAGGGGTACTGGATTTTTGAGACTCACACTGTTAAGCAATTTTCCCATGGAAAAAAAACCTTATATCCTTTACCAAACATTCATGTATTGCTATGAGTTTTTTCCCTGTGAAGTCTCCGGTAAAGTACAGTTTTACTTCTTTTTAATTTCTTTTTTTCTACTTTTCTGCTATGTGATAGTTATATTGCTGTTTCATCTTTTTTCATTTTTTTCTTCTCATATTATTTTCAACTTTATTATTAATAAGATGACAGTTACAGCATTCAGTTTTGTAAGAGCGTGATAAACAGAGGCAACAATTCTTTCTCGAAATGAATAATGGAAATACAAAGCAATGTCTAGAAAATGAAAAAATGCTGAACTGAACTTTTATATGTGTTGTAAAACATGAGTTATAGTTACACATGAAAAGTTAAGCTGTATAGAAGCTGAAGAAATCAGTAATGGGTTCCTAGGTAGGTTAGGGTTATTGAAGACTGAAAATGTTTCATTTCATGCATGGAATATTAAATGTTCTGCACTTTCATAAGGGGCTCATAAAGAGTATGTGAAGGGTTTGTACAGGAAACTTGTCATAGGTGAACTACTTCCCATTTAACCACATCATCTGGACACTAGAGGAAATGGAGTTATAGCAAGTAATTTACGAAGGAGATGAACACAGCAAAAATGACTCTGCTCCTCTCACTTATGATATTATGCACATGGTTAGTTGTAAGGGTTGTGACTTTGAACATCAATTTCATCATTTTTCTTCAAGAGGATTGGTTCATCCTCTTAGTATAATGACCTATGGGTTTGGTGATCTACTTTATGAGTAAATATCCAGAAAGTACATAAAATACACACATCATGGATACTTCCTGGATATTACCCTGAAAATAATTTGCAGGATAAATTCTATATATGATGTAAACAAAGTTTTTTCTAGATTTTCAGTACAGAATTCTTTCAGATGTTTTCTATCTGGATTTTCACCACCAGTTATTGACTCGGGAGTAATTTTGCAGCAGAAAAGTGACATTAATGTGCAGATTAAAACATCCACACTGCTTGTCAATTTCCATGAAATTCCAAGAGATTTGCTAAATCTCATTGACATGAATGGTGCTGTATTAGATGTACATCTCCTCAGAAAATCTTTTAGTAATAAGGACTACTTGCATTTACACTTGGCTGTTTGCAGGGCTTTTGGGCACATTGGACTGGAAGCAATTGTGTCAAGTACATTTTGCAAGATATGGATGAGCCAGTTGCCAGCCTTACTGTTAGTTGAGTGAACGTCTCGGCGGTCATGTGCACAATGCATGTGACATTTATTATTTGTTTCTATGGGAAGAAAACCATCACTTCCTCCTGTCTAACCACATGTATAAGTGGCTGTTCATTATTATATTTCCCCTGACCCACTTCTATTTATGACAAGGCGCTGAAACTGCACATGTGTAATGATATCAGTTTCTATTGGTTATATGCCAATTTGCAATTCAAACTGTCTTGATAACAGTCTTTACTTTACAGGTGATGAAGTGGTGTGAGGTTTGTAGTGGTGTGAGCATGTTGTGACTTCAGAAATCATAGTCTCACCATGTAGAAAATGCTTGCCCTTCAAAAATAACTTAATTGTTGGAAAGAGATGGAAGTCCAATGGTGTGAGGGAGTGCGGTAGAATTTCAAACCTATGGGAGAATGCTTCCTTTTGGGCAACATGTGACTCTTGCAGAAGGTGGACCCCTTTGGTGAGCATGTCATGTCTCTTGGATTTGACAGTAATTTCTGCCGTAGCAAAGCTTAGTATGCCCCAATGATTATGGTACCCTTTTCTAGGAAATCCATCATCCATGGTTCCAAAATACAGTGAGCATGACCTGCCAAGTGTTCGGCATGTACCTTCTTTGGAGGGCGTCAAGATGCTTCCATTGCATCAACTGTACTCCAGGGCTTAGAAAAAGAGCTCTGTTACCTTTATTCCCACGTGACCATAGCCTTAGTTACTTGGAATTGGAAATGGTGCATCAGGCATGCGGCGAGTTGATCCTCTTGCCTCAGGCAGCACCACCTTCCCTAAGATGAAGGTCAGTATTTTAAGCAGAACCTGGTAAAAAATGGTTTCTCTTGACACCTTATTCCAGCTTGGGTTTTAGGCACGGCATGGAGAGCCCACTTAACCTGATATATTGCTCAGGCAGCAGACAGTTCAGGTTCACCCCTGAGGTTTGGAGTGCTGCCATATTTTTGATTTAGTGAAATAGATAGGACAGATAAAACATAGATATTGAAGAGAAAGATAAATCCATTTGGATAATATGTTTAGACTAGCTATGTATTTACTTACATAAAAAGTTTTTTCTAGGTGCTTGCAAAATTACATAAATTGTGCATTTTCAGTTTTCCATCAAGGTCAAATGGTAGTAATATTCTCTTGAGACAAGTATAATATACATGAAGTATCAAAGACCGATGAACAGTGCCTCTCAAACACTTCACACTATGTATTTTAGAACAAATATGTTAATCCATGCTAATCTCATTCAATACTCTTCAAACAATTACATTTATTTTTCATCCCACCTGGCACCCTGTCTGCCACTACAAATAAACTGCACTGCATAAGATTTTTTTTATCAAAATTGCAGGCAGCTGAAAAGCAAATATAAAAAAGACAATTTCATTTAATTTTTCCATTTTCAGAACACTGAAATATGTTTGAACAATCCATTATGTTTTATGTTCAATTTCCATAAGATTATACTGTTAGAATATTACTACTGTATGCATATGACCTTATCTTCTTAAGTGATTCAGAGTTAAATTTTTCAAATGGAGTGTAACACTTATAACAATTTATTGTAACTGTAAAATGGGTTTTTGTAGAAAAAAAAATCAATAATGAAAATGAAGAATAGAAAGACTTGCTAAATGAATGCTAATAATTTCCCAAAGTTCAACCTGTGCCGCTTGATAGTGCTGAAAATAATAATTATGGTCCTAATATTTATTTAAGACCCTAATTCTTACATTCCTGATCTTGTGGCATATTGTAATTTTGCAGGAGGAATATCATGTATTGTAAGAACAATTTTCAGTATTTTTTAAATATTTTTTCAACAAATACTTAAAATCATAAAAAATATATAACCCATATTGCTGCTGATTACGGTCTCCTTAATGTCAAAGGGGTTTCAGTAAGCTGCCAAGACAACTGGCCACTTCTCATAGGCTCCCCAGCCTGTGATTGTAGAACCCATATTACACCCTACCTTTAGTTAATGTGATCACAGCCCCGACTTATAAAACTTCACAAAAAGAAGTTTAGAAATGTTGGAAAAGTGGCAATTCAGACATTTGGGTGCTATTTTCTATTATAGCATTCACAATATGGGATTATAATTTTAATATTTTGATAGATCAGGCATTTAGGACACAGGGTACCTGAGGGGATCTGATTGCTCATAAAATATATTGCATTATTGCTGTATTGCAGTGTATTGTGTATCTGCAAGTGATCTGGTGTCCAGCACACACATTCTACAGATCAGTGACAGGCCTCTCTCTATGAGACTTTAGGTCAACAAATTGTGCCCTCAGATGATGTCGCAGGGGGCACTGATCAAACATCCAAGAAGATGGTACCCACCCACACCACTGCCACAGTTTGGCTGGAGTTCAGCAAAGTGAGCAGATACAATGTTCACTAGAAGAGAGGAAGCCAGTGATGTCACTGTCCATAAAAGGACAGTGACATCACTGGGGAAACACTGTACATCGGCAGCAGCCAATCACCATCTGCTGCTGTTGCTCACACCTCCCCCCGCATTTAGTGGGGAGGAAAAGTCACCAGTATTCTACTGTATAAGCATACAGTGGGATATGTTTGTGCCATATGTTGTAAGGATACGTCAAGAATCTGCCTGATGTGTCCATATGACATATAGCAAAAAACAACAATGAACCCACTCTACCTGCAGGAATCAGTTGCAGCAAAAATCAGGGCAGTTACAGGCAGGTGTCAACTGTGCTATACAGCTGATGACTGCAGCCCTGTATGGAGAGACCTCCACCAAAGAATCTACTGCATCATGATGTGCGATAATATTGTGTTACTGCGTTATACTGCATATATGAGTTAAAAGTATACAAACATATGAAAACTATACAAATTTGGTATTGCCATGTATGTACAGACCCAAACAACAGGGGTTATGTCATTAGGACCACACAGAGTTATAATGGTGCCACTAGAAAGTATAATTTGGACCAGAGAAAGCCCACATTCTGCTTTTCAAGTGGAAAAATGTGAAACCCAAAAGCAGAAAATGGGCTACAGCGCCACAGTGTTTCTCTTTTGGAAGGCAGCTCATGTGTAGCCACCTATCTGCACATACTTACTTACAAATTACAGTTTTATAAATTATGCTAATAAGAGTATTGACTTATGCTTACAATCGGTACAAAATAATTTAAAGCTTTAATAACTTCTCACTAAACTTAGAGTTAACTAAAATAAATGTGAATTAATAAATGCTTATACATGTCCTCCAAGCCTCTAAAATGCAGTAACTGTACATATATTATGAATATTAAATATGGCATGATCACCAAAAAATTTCCATCACTAGGAAAACGTGACTTTTCTATGCTATTTATTTTTAAACCTGTCTTACTTACCAAGTAAACTAATCACTTTTCCCCTTTAATTATGATCATTAGTCAAAGTCATTATAATTTTGTACTTTTGATCATTGTTTAGCACTTGAAAGTAATTAACTTCTATCATGTTTCATTGAAATTACCTGTCTGGATGAGAGCAGGCTAAACATTTTTCCCTTTAAAAATGTAAGAACTTAAAACTACAAGGAGATAAATTTCATTTATGTAAAAACAACTCACAGCAGGTGGTTGCTTAGTCGTCAAAAGTTTCTTTCAGCGACTTTCTTTGAAGTCAAACAAATTGAGTCATTACTCTGTTCATACCTGGAAAGGTCTGACACAATATGACCTTAAGATACTTTACAAAATCTTGCTTTACTAACAATATGTGATACCTTGTTTTTGCTTTATCTATTAATTTGTCAATTCCAGTTGTTTGTTAGGTTAGGCTGTTTGTTCTTGCCACTGTGCATTAATATTTCTTATACAACAGGTTTTTTATTTTCTCTTCATATATTTAACAACTTTGATCAATCTTAAAGGGTTTGTTCACTTTCAGCAAATAATTGATGTTGTTTGTGTACAGAAAAGTTACACAATTTTCCAATAAACTTTTTGTATCAATTTCTCAATGTTTTCTTTTCTCTGTTTGTTGTCCTTCTATAGAAAGTCTGTGGATTGAAACCTGTCCATGGTCTTGTGATGGACAAGCAGGGGCACAAGCCATTAGTATAACATGTGGCACGTGTCCACCATGTAAACATGGATAGATTTCTATTTATTGGAAGTAGACATAGAAGCTGTCTATAGCAGGTCTAGAAAACCATGAGGAATTGATATGTAATGGTATAATGGTAAATTGTATACCTTTTCATTACACAAACAATATCAATAATTTGCTGAAAGTGGACAACCCCTTTAAGGCTAGGTACACTCAGCATTTTTGCATTTACTAAGACTTATACTATTGCCTCTAAAGTTTTTTATGTTTAGTATAGACTTTAAATAAATTTAAGCTGTTGTAGCCATAATACTTTCCAAAACAACAAGGCTTCCTAGCTTGTCTAATAACATTGTCAATGGCGGACTGGAGTTTCCTAAGTCCCCCAGATAAAATTACTCTGGGGACCCACTATTCCTCATCACCCAGGAAATAAACACAACCAGCCTCCATATTAGGTTGGCTTCTACTGTACATATGAGGTTCTTTTGGTTAGAACCTGGGCCCACTTTATGATGTTTTGGTATTGTGGTGAGCCAGTTAGAAATTGAATGTCGCAATAAGTTATAAAAAGTACAATCATATTTATAATATTTAAATTGAAATCTTCCTGGCTAATCTATCGTCATCAGTGGTGAGGCCTTTATTCTTAGACACATGTCATAGTAGCTAAAATTTGGCTGCTCTTAAAATGTGTCTACTTTTTAGGGATGTGTTTTGATTTCCCGAAGTTAGGGCACAACTGGTAGGGGCTTTAGTGACCTGATTCCTTATTCACATCACAGGAAAAAAATAGTTCAATTGAAGAGCATGGAACACACCAAAGAGTATCTTTACTTTTTCCTTTAACTACAGAGACATAAAATTTAAGCCTTCACTGTAATTTATGCACAAAAGAGTATTATATAAGGAATCAATCAAAAAAGCATAATGTTTCGGTCATCCAACCTTTTTCAAGTTAGTTCTGGAACATGGCTTAAAAACATGAAGAAAACATGGCTCCCATGTTTGGTGTAATTTATTAATCATTCCTAATTTTGATAAGACATTCCCCTAGGCTTCTCATAGCATTGAGCTCCATATCTATATTTCTGGGTTTTTTTCAGCAAGTTTGTTTTCAACTTGCGTTGTCATTTTTACAATAACCATGTTCTCGTATGGAAGATAGCCTAATCATGCACATGATTCACATTAATTTGTTTTCTTCATCTTTAAGAAATGTTCTATATTTTCTCTATTTCTAGATCAGCTATAATTTGACAAAGGTCGGATGACAGAAACATTGCGCCTTTTGATCTGTGCCTTATGTAATACTCTTTTTGCATACATTAAAGTGAAGGCTTAAATTTTCATTTCTCTGTAAATAAAGGAAAAAGATACTCTTTGGTGTGTTCCATGCTCTTCGATTGATACTGTTGGAGTGAGAATCCTATATGACCACCACCGATTTTTTAGTGTGCCGTATCCCTTGCTCTACAAACATAGGACAAAAAATACTTGTCTAACAACATAAGACACAAGAAGTTGTGGCTAAAAGTCAAATGATTAGTGCAATATGTCCGCAGTTTTGACCATAAAAGCTGTAGAAGGAGTAGGGTAGAAGCCTTGGATATCTGTGTAACTATATAATTTAGTGTGTTACTACTAGCGGCAGGACTCTAAAAATTGGATTTATATTACAAGATAGTAGCTAGACTTGGAGTATTCCGGTCCACTCATGTGTGATATATCCATGAATGTTCAAAGCTGCTGAAAGATTACCTTTAACGTGAGGAACAGAAATGCATTTCACACCATTTTACATCAGTTTGTGACTATATTTCAGTGTTCAGAAATATGTTGGGTGCAACAGAAAAATGAATAAATAAGTGTTCAGTGGCCAACTATACTAAGTGGTATAGTTCACCTGGCAAACATAAGAAAATAGTTTACCTGTTTTTAGAGTTACCATTGTTCATGTTTATGGTACATGCTGGTTACAACTTGTAGTAACAGGCAGATGGTCTATGGGTTATCTGCTGAGAACCTGGGTTTCAATGGTTTGCATAGAACTTTGTGTAGAGAAACATAATGTAGTATGTATCTGTACTTCGCAGTAACAACTCTATAACAATCTTGCTGGCTTTATATGGGAATTGCTTGCTGAAACTTGTGTGTGTCTTCTTTTCACAATAAAGTAGTTTCCTTTCCTAAAACATATATTTTTCTTCTAATAAAAGCATGCCAGGAGTCAGCAAAATTCCCAAAGAGTATAGTTATCCTCGTGAAAACATGCCATCAAACATGAGTGATTAGTATTGTAAAACCCAGATGATGTTCTTTAGTTGGATATCAGAAACTTTAGTGTAAACATATGTCACCCTAGTCTGATGTATTAGGACAATATGGTGGGCAGAAGGAATCCTGTGTGAACTTAAGTACCACATAGAAAATACCAGTGGAGCCCTTGGGCATGCCATGCTAGGTTCAGCAACAGGTCACAATTACATTCTATAGTGTAATAGTTTAAATGCATGTTATTTCCTAGTGTATATCAAGAACCATTTTTCTAATCCAAACTGTTCCAGGAAATAACCTACAGTCTTCTTTAAGAATAACTAGATTCATTTTTTGAATTACTTATCGATGGGTATTTTTGTTAACTAGTATTGTTTAGAGAATAAAATACTTAAAAGTTTGGGAGACTCCTAAGGTGTGTAGTCGTCTTCATAAATGACCTGTTAGTAACTTGTATCCTGCACATAAACTTCTTCAACCTGGAGCTGTCTTCTTTTAGACATTTTAAAGGTAAAATAGACTGTCTCTGATAGGAAGTGTCCCAATCCACTTACTCCATTAATCCCCCTCCCTCCGGTTCCTCACCCAGGTCGCTCTCTTCCTTTTAGCCAGTTACAGAGGAATAACTGTCCAGGCTACTTTCCTCTGATTACCCCACTACCTGCATCAGTGACCCCATCCCCTACATTTCCTACAGTCTCTCTCTCCTGCAGTTACTTCTCACTTCACTTACATTTTCAACCCCTCTCTCTCTCTTCTGGTGTCTTTTTCTCTTCTTTCAAGCTTGATGTTGTTATTCCATTACTAAAGAAAACTTCCCTGGACCCATCCAATGCTGTCAACTACCGACCAGTTTCATCTCCAAAATGCTGGAATGTCTGGTTTATTCTCAAGTGACCAATTCTCAAGTGAATCTCTCTGCCTCCTTGACCCCCTACAATCTGGGTTTCATACTATGCACTCCACTGAACCTGTTCTTTCTAAAGTCTCTAATGATCTCCTTAATGCTGAATCTAAAGGTTATTATTCTCTCCTCAATCTTCTGGATCTCTTGGTAGCAATTGATACTCACTCATATTGTTCCATATGACTGTTTGTACTCTGTAATGTAATATTATATTTGTATATGTCACCTATGATTTGTAAAGCGCTACGGAATTTGATGGCGCTAAATAAATAAATATTTTATTAAAGATTATTATTATACTGAGGACCACGAGCTACTCCTCAGGATGCTTTGATCCATTGGCCTGATTGATACTGTACCCTCATGGTTTTCTTTCTGTGTCTCTGACCATGCTTTATGTCTCCTTTTCTAGATATCTCTCACCTCCTCTTCCTCTTACTGATGGGATTCCTCAGGGCTGGGTCCTAGATCCCCTTCTCTTTTCCTGTATACTGCGCCCCATTGAACAAACCATCAGTATATGTTGTTTTCAGTGTCATCTTTATGCTGATGATACCCAGCATCATGTTCTCTCTCTTAAACTCAATGGGGTAGATTTATCAAGTGTCTGAAAGTCAGAATATTTCCAGTTGCCCATGGCAACCAATCACAGCTCCCCTTTAAAATATTCATGAGCACTAGTAAAATGAAAGCTGAGCTGTGATTGGTTGCTGTGGGCAACTGGAAATATTTTGACTTTCAGGCACTTGATAAATCGGCCCCAATCTGTCTAATACAGAATTTTTTATCTTTCCACCATCTACTTACCAACCCAACCCTGACCCCTCTATTTATGTATGTCTGTGGTATCAAAGTAACCCCAAGGCAGCAGACCCTCTGTCTTAGAGTTGTCCTGGATTCTGACCTCTCCTTTGAGTCATATATAATCTCTATAATGCTCTTGCTGCATGCATCTCAAAATCATCTTTAGAATCAGCCCATTTCTTGCAGTTGAATCCTCTAAAATGCTGATTGTTGCTGTGATTCACTCTCACTTAGGCTACTGTAACTCCCTACTAATCGGTCTTCCAACTCTCTCCTCTACATTCTATTCTTAATGCAGAAGCCAGGCTTGACTTTCAGACCAAAAGCTATGCAGATGCCATTAGTCTGTGCCAGCCGCTGAACTGGTTGCCTGTCTCCTCTCGAATACCGTTTAGAATGATCACCTTCATCCACAAAGCTCTGCACAATGCTGCAGCTCCCTTCCTCTCCTCTTTAATTTCAGTCTATTGCCCAACCTGTGTGCTTTGATCTGCCAGTGATCTTAAATAATTCTCTTCCTAAATTTAACCTCCCATTCTGTCTCTAGGACTCCTGCTGGGCAGCACCAATTCTCTGTAATGCCATACCCCCAGATAAATACCCAATCTCCAAATCTTTAAATGTGCTCTTAAAATTCATTTATTTAGGCAGGCTTATCACATGAAAACTTCAACTCTCTTTACTAACCCATCCTGCACACTAATCCTGTATCCAATAGATATCAAATACCAAGTAACAAACTTCTCTGATGTTCCATTGAACTTGAACTCTGTAAACAAGATGATGGCTGTTCCCTTATAAAGAATGGCTGGACCATTTTTACACATTCTTGTTTCACTACCTTCACCCTTATAGACTGTAAAATCTTGCGAGCAGGAACTCCCTCCTACAGTCCCACATGAATATGTTTTTATTTGTATATGTCCCCAATGATTTGTAAAGTGCTACAGGATATGATGGTGCTTTACTAATGAAGATTATTATTATTAGGAAACCAATTCTTCTTGTCACCGGCTCCAGCGACCCATGTCTCGGGTTGCGGGCTCACCCGTACCCCTCCGTGTGCCCTTGCACCCCGCAGCAGCTACTCACCTGTTCTCACTCCCACAATGGTGCGTGTGTGTCCTCGTCTACTAGGGTGTCTGAGGATTCAAAGGGCCAGCATGCCGTTATTTGGCGCTGGCCAAACCCAGAATTCTATTTAATCCAGCCTCTCCCTGCACACCCTGCCGGATCTTCATGCCTAGTGCCGTTGAAAAAGCTTGTTCCCCGATGCCCTGCGTTCTTAGTGTGATTTCCCATTGTGACCACAGTTCCGTATTTGACTTTGATCCTGTTCCGCCTACCCTGACTTGTTGCTTCGTCCCCGACTCTGATCCTGTGCTGCCTATCCTGCCCATCTTGCCTGTCCCTGACTACGATCCTGCTTAACGTCTGTGTACCATGCCTTGGCTGCCACCGTGGACAAAGTCATACCTGCTTTGCAGCGGCTCTTGTGTAAAACAGGTGCCACTTAGATTCCGGTCCCAGGCTTACGTCATCATCCATGGTGGTCCAGTGGGTCCACTATCCATGGAGCCTAACACTTCTCATATTGAATTAAAGGATAAAGTGGAAATGAAACATCAACAACCCCCAACATAAAAAGTCAAATTAGGAAAATTTGCAATCCAGAATCTTGAGTCCTGAGTATAGAATTTTCAATATACAGGCAGTCCCCGGGTTACATACAAGATAGGGTCTGGAGGTTTGTTCTTAAGTTGAATTTGTATGTAAGTCGAAACTGTATATTTTATAATGGAAGTTCTAGACAATTTTTTTTTGCCCCAGTGACAATTGGAGTTTCAAAATTTTTGGTGTAATTGGACCAAGAATTATCAATAAAGCTTCATTACAGACATCTTACAGCTGATCATTGCAGTCTGGGACTATAGTAAAGCATCCAGAGAGCTTCACCAGAGGTCACAGTGGGCAGAGGGGTCCGTCTGTAACTATGGGTTGTCTGTAAGTCGGGTGTCCTTAAGTAGGGGACCGCCTGTATTTATTAGGCAATGCTGTAATACTGATGCATGGGCAGTACTGTGCCAAAAAACTCAGCAGCTTTTTACAGCTCTCACTTTGCCCTCTTTGTGTCAGCATAAACAGAAAGGAGATACATTTATATAGTTTTTTTTATAATGTTGTAATAACTGTAAAAAAAATTCTTCATATCACCTTTTTCTGACCCAATACATTTTGTTTATACTTTAGTGTACAGTGCTGTGTAAGTTTA
The DNA here is from genome assembly GCA_019512145.1 of Engystomops pustulosus. Taxonomy (NCBI): domain Eukaryota; kingdom Metazoa; phylum Chordata; class Amphibia; order Anura; family Leptodactylidae; genus Engystomops; species Engystomops pustulosus. The sequence continues at coordinate 163,303,869 of CM033641.1, forward strand.
CATTTTTTTGAAGGATGAGCTTCCTGATCAGCTTTTTGACATTTTTCGTGCTGGGTTCCTCATATGATATAATTATGACTTATAATTTTAATAAATTGTGTTTTTTTATGTTTTTTATTGCACTACTTTACATATTATGAGCTTGTTAATTTTATGTGCATAGCAGGGAAAGGAGATTATAGTTATTTTCAATGCACCCTTGGGTTTTTGAACCTTAGGGGGACTAATTGCTCTTACAATATACTAAAATGTTTTTGTTTTTTTTTTACAATAACTTGTGAATATACATCTTCATTATTACAGGGCGTCTTAAAGATCACACCAAGAGGCTCCCAGCTTTCATTACTTCCAATTGTTGCTCCCCAATGATGCCCAGGTAGGTGGCAATTGTCAGGCTCCAGGGATAGTGGACCCACTGGACCACCGCAGACGATGACGTGAGCCAACACCTGGCACCGGAATCTAAGTTGCACCCGATTTTCACCAGAGCCCGCCGCAAAGCGGGTTGGACTTGTTGGGGCGTGGTACCACCAGGTCATTCCACAGGTGTTATTTTGGCCACGGTGGCAGCCAAGGTGAGGTACACAAACGTTGAGCAGAATTCTAGTCGGAGGTCAGGATGGGCAGCGGGGGATCAGAGTCGGGGACATAGCAACATAGCAAGGCAGGCAGCAAAGGACCGTAGTCAGGAATGAACTGGGTTCACAACGAGAAAACACACTAAGAGCAAAGGGCATGGGAACAAGCTTTTGCTACGGCACTAGGCATGAAGATCCGGCAGGGTAGGCAGAGAGAGGCTGGATTATAAAGGATTCTGGGTATGGCAAGAGTCCCATTATCTAACTGCCATTGTTTAGGTGCTGTTGTCAGACTCAAATGCCACATCTAAGGCCCCTTCCACACTAGCGTTGCATTTCACGTCAGGGTTCAATGCGTGAAAAACTGGCGTTTTTGGCTGCGTTTTTGTTCCATTTTTCCTTGGAGTCATTAGCGTTTTTGTGTTTTTTTCACGCGCGTGTTGTTCGCGTTTTTTTGCGTTTTTGGGTGCGTTTTTCACGCACGTTTTTTAAGTCAATGGGAGACTCGAGCATTTTTCAAAGGGACCATGGTTCAGGAAAAGAATGTCTTCTGATAAGTTAGCAGATGTATGCAAACATCTGCAGTCTATTCTTCACTGTTCCGCGCGTATATTAACTCCCGACAAGTTAGCAGATGTGAAGAACAGTGAAGAATAGAATAAAAACAGTGAACACAGTAAACACAGGATCATTTAAGTGAAAAACATAGTGAAGAACACAGTGAAGAATAGATTACAGATGTTCGGCACATCTGCTTACTTGTCGGGAGATACGCGCAGGAACCGTGCAAACAAAATAGTATGTGAAGAACAATATATATGTGTGAAGAACACATTGCAGATGTATGGAAACATCTGCAATGTGTTCTTCACACACATATATAGTGTCTGTAATCTATTCTTCACTGTGTTCTTCACTGTGTTTTACACTTAAATGATCATGTGTTCACTGTTTTTATTTTATTCTTCACTGTTCTTCACTGTGTTTTTTTAATTAAATGCTCGATCTCGAGCAGGGGAATTATTCATGTCACCTAGCAACCCATCCGTTTCAAACGCATTGCACTCGCATTGCACTTGCAATGCTTGCGAGTGCAATGCATTTTTGATGCGTCTCCATAGACTTGAATGGGGCAGAAAAAATGCGCGTGAAACGCGAAAGGAGAGTATGCTGCGATTTTGACGCGCGTCAAAACAAACGCACGCACGCGCATGAAAAAAAGCAAATGAGGAAAGGCCCATTGGAAACAATGGGACAGAGTACAATGCAAGTTCTGCGCGTCAAAAGCACGCGCAGAACTCGTGCATGAAAAACGCTAGTGTGGAAGGGGCCTAAGAGGTTAATAGCTGTTATCGAAACCAGAGGTTAAAGATACAGTATATTTTTAATATGCAATTTAATTCAAATATATAGTATGCGGATTGGAAGAAGTTCAAGACACTAGTTGTCAAATTTTTATAACGTACCCTTAGCTGTGAGTCTGGCAACTCTTTGTATGTAATCATAAACAGTATGCAAATGTTAGTAGTTCTTTGAAGTTTCTTTTTAACATATAACATTTTAATGACAAGCTGAAGTAACTATTTCCATACTTTTAGTGTAATAAAAAAAGAACTTTGGCGAAGATGGAATAGAAACACAGCCGCGATGACAAATGAGCATTTTATTTCTGCAACAAAGAAGTCAGGCAATGTAGAAATATAAATGAAATAATGTATGCCATTATAAAACTCGATGTTATATGACTGTTCAAAGCAGAGATTTCTCTGTGCTCATCAAAACCTTTTTGATAAAGGCAAATAAATATGCAATCAGGTTTTTTTTATTTGTCGGAATATGCAGAATGCATCACAAGTATAGTCTTTAATAGTTACTTTTTCCGCAAGATGTTATATTGGTTGACACATTGTGCAAGTTAAAGATCCCGCATACCTTTCTCGAGAGTCAAGAAATAGATGCATGAATCGGATAACACTCTGTGCAATGATATCACATAAAACAAGTCAATGAACCTAATAGTAAAGAGTTAAGGAAAATTTCAACTGTCAATTTAACTGGATTAGTGTCAAGTTAACACCTTAAGGACACAGCCACTTTATAGCTTAAGGCTCAGCCCCATTTTTTGTATTCTGACTTGCGTCTCTTTATATGGTTATAACTTTTGAACACTGATACTTATCAAAGTGATTCTGAGATTGTTTTTTCCCCACATGTTGTACTTCATTTTAGTGGTAAATGTTGGCTGATAAGTTTTGCGTTTATTTACAAATCTTAAAATTTGTTATACAATTTCTCCTGAGTACAGAGACCCCGGACATGTGGCAGTTACTTCTTTTATTGCCGCACAGTGAGATTTAGAAGGGAAGGAGTGCCCTGCAGCTGCCAGGATTTTAGTTTTCTCATTGGCCGCTTTTGCAGGCTATAAAATTTTAGCCTTTTTTTATTGGGTCATGTGATGGCATTTTTTTTTTGCGGGATTAGATGCTTTTTCCAGTGTTACCATTTTGGGGTTGGAATCCCCTAATGTTGAAAATTTAGGAACTTTTTTTTGAGGGCAAGAGTAGAAAAGCATCTATTCTGTACTAGATATTTTACTTTTTTTTTTTTTGGTGTTCACCATCTAGCTTAATAATCATGTTATCTTTATTCTATGGGTCACTACGATTACAGGGATACCATACATACCATATTTTTTATGTTTTACTTAATTTGCCAAATAAAACCCTAATGTGGGGAAAAATCTATAATTTTTGCATCCCCGTCTTCCAATTGGCATAACACTTTTACTTTTTTGGCTACAGAGCTGGTTGATGGCTTGTTTTTTCCGGGACATATTGTACTTTGCAACTGTATCATTCTGAAGTACATATGATTTTTTGATCACTTTTTATTGCATTTTTTTGTGGGATTAAATAAGTAAAAATCATAATTTTTGGTGGCTTTTTAACGTTATTTTTTTACGGCGTTCATCGTACGGGTTCAAAAATTATTTTGGATTGATACTATTTATGTGGGGTTTGTGCATTATATTTCTCTTTATATGTTTTGGGGCTTATGGGCATTTTTATTGATTTATTAGTGTATTTTTTATTGAATAACTTTTTTAAAATGTTTTTATTGTTTCTATCATGGGGCATGAACAAGCAATCATCTGATTGCTTGTTCATGATAATACTCTGCAATACTGATGTATTGCAGGGTATTTGCAGTGTTATGCATGTACATTGCATAGGCTGACATTGTGCCTTTAAGATGACGTCACTGAAACCATCTTAATGGCACTGCCATCAGGCAGCACTGGGGTCCCGATCAGACCCCAGGGCTGCCATAGCAATGATCGGCGCCCCTCAAAAACAGTGCGAGGGCGATCTTGGGGAAAAAGCCCCCCCAAAGTCAATTTAACGGGTTGAACACTCGTAATCAGAGCCCACTGACATCCCGCGACTCCCGATACCGGTTCGGCTCTGGTGCAGAGCGGAAACAGCATCGGCTCAGTGCCTTACGAGTACGGCGCTGAGCACCAATAGCGGGAGACCAAGAGCGCTAAGGAGTTAAACTTCTAAATCTAAATCTGTAGGACACTTTTCATTTAAGCAAAGTATGACAAGTTGGGTCCAAATCTAAACCATAGATCAGATGTTTTAATCAAAAGTACAGTGTGTTCTTAGGAATACCACAATAATATGACGTTCATTCCCCATTGTTAGCTGCTAGGATGTTTACCATATAATGCAGACAGATAGCAAGGGAGAATATGTTACCTAATGTTTACTCAACTATATTCTCAAGCTAAATATTACATACAATTTGTAACTATTGTTCAGTTTAAATCAACACTTCATAAAACCCCTGTTCCGTTAGAATTTTATTTAATGTCTATAATGGCTTTAGGTCCAATCAAATGGATTATGATGGACATTATAGAGAGGTAATGTAACATTTCGCCATCAACCTCTGTCCGTGGACTGAGGAGACGATGATTGTGTCTCTTACTAAAACACTGTCAGTTTAGGTTAACTGGCTGTTTGGATAGATTATCACCGCACACTTCTCTGTCTGTAACTTGGCTCTGGTTCATTGATAGTTAACCTGCTATGATTTACAGCTTCTACCTCTACTCACATTACTCCCTTGCTCAGTGTTTTGTTCAGATCACTGGCCTAATCTCTGGTGAGTTCTGCTCACCCCTTTAAAGGTGCTGGCTATAGAAGTTTCTTAGTTAGGACCCATGCACAGAAACGTGTAGAGACTGTATTAAAACATCCATATATGGCTTGTGGGAGATTTGGCCCAGTAGAGACCGTGGTAGCGGGGTGCTGTGATGCAGTTCACGTTTCCAGACCAATCAGATTGCCTGAAGTAACCATAAGGTTGAGACCCACCAATCTTTAAAGTGGTTGTCCAAGTTTTTCCCTGGAAATTCAGCTCTGCAGCTCTACATCTCTGATGTACTATGACCGCTGCATGATCAGCTCTGCAGCTCTACATCTCTGATGTACTATGACCGCTGCATGACTACTGATGCCAATTATCTTCTGAGCAGTGGCATGTTGTTGAGTGGATGTATGCAGAATGGCCTAAGTTAACTATAACAAAAATAATTAATTCCAACAACACCTTTAATAGGACTCGCCATATCTTCCTAAATATCTACTAGCAAGACCTATGGACAATTCAAATTAATGCAATATTGACCCACTTGCAAAGACATATGGGGGATGCAGCTAAAGAGTTAATTCTATCTCACTTCATCACTGGATCAACATGCTCCCAATCTGGTTTAGCCACAAAGGTTCTATAGGCAAGAGTAAATCAATGAATGACAACTTCATATACTATATTCATATATTGATATATTCAAAGGGATACTGATGGGCTTGCATCTTAGGGTGAAACTGTGTCACGGGTGCCCCCGCAATCCATGTCACGAATCGCAGGCACACCCGTGCTCCTCTCCGTGGCAGGGCGCCCCCGGCCATCACTTCTCCGTGCGTGCCAGCACTCGGAGATTTAAATGGCCAGCGCACCGCTGATTGCTGCTGGCCACTTCCGGTTTTACTTACAGGCCGGCTGTTCCCATCATACCCTGCCGGATCTTTGCACTCACTTAGAGACAGCTTCCTGTTCCCTGCAATTGTTCCCTGTTCCATTCTGCCTTGATTTCCTGTTGTAACTTCGGACTTAACCTGTGACCTTACATCTCTGCCACCAGCTCTGACTACGTGCATGTACCTGACCTCCTGCCTGAACGCTGATTCTGTACCGTGATCTTGGCTGCCACTGTGGGCTAGTCGCACCTGTGTAATGACCTGGTGGTACCCTGCAGCAGCAAGTCAACTTAGATTCCGGTCCCTGGTGTTGGCTAGGACCATCTCCCGCTATGGTCAAGGGGGTTCACTGAACCCGAACCCTCACAAACTGGTTGATCATTGTAGCTTTACTGGCGAGAAATCTGTTTGCAGAACTGGAGGAATCAGTGTGTCTGTAATCTGAGAAAACTCTAACACAGCTAGCTCTGGTGCTATATTTATGTGAGTGTCCAGAGGACACCAACATGCTGCTCACTGTACAATGAAAATCATCTTTTACCTTTATTCTGTTGGTCAATATGATTTTCGGAGGCATACATTTTTTAAAGGGAACCTGTCACCAGGAGACCCATTTTTAGCACTCCCCCAGTCCCCACAGAGCATAGTACATACACTGCCAAAGTGTTTTTGTATTAAAAATTGGTTTTACAGAAAAAAAGATATGTTATATTTTACCTCATCATTAGCATCTGCTGTGTGACTAGGCTTTTGCCAATTGGGAGGGGCTGGAAAGGAGCAGTTCCGCCCCACCCTTGGGAAACATGTGACCTTTTCAAATATATGAAAACACCCATCACTTGGCTTAGCGACGCCCCCTGCTCCTCTACAGCCAATCCCGAGTGAGGGGAGTTATTCATATATTTGAAAAGGTCACATGTTTCCCAAGGGTGGGGGCAGTGGCGTAACTAGGAGAGGCTGGGCCCCATAGCAGATTTCTGCATGGGGCCCCCCTTCCACTTAAAAAAAATATACATAAATGTGTACCCGTCCGGCTATAGCCTGGCAGGCACACATCGGCGCGCTGGAGAGGAGGAAAGGTGATCGCGGCTCACCCCTCCCCTCTCCATACGTTCTTGTGAATGTACCCCTACATGGACATATTTATACAAGTACACAAATTTATATACTGTTACAGACACACCTTTATATACTTATATACACATAAAGTTCTACACGTATATAGTCGCACCCATATACATACAAGTATACACTTATACACACACACACACACATTTATGCACTCATATACATTTATTCACTAACACAGAGTGTATACAAACTCACACAGTATATACACTGACCAAATATACACATACATACAGTATAAAAAGACCAAATACACACATACTGCATATACATACAGAATATACACACATACAGCAAATATTCTGTAAAACCTATTTTTTATACAAAAACACTTTGGCAGTGTATGTACTCTGTGGGGACTGGGGGAGTGCTAAAAATGGGTCTCCTGGTGAATCAAGCCAGTTCTGGATTCCTGGCACTGTGGACAAGTGTCATCTGCCCTATAGCCAATTTAAAACAATCTAGTAGGTGAAAAAAACAGCCATCAGGAGCATATAACTGTTTTGATGACTTTTTAGAACATTTTTTTGTGATATTGGGCACATTTA